>JACEFZ010012698.1:210000-225000 GCA_014155875.1 Cepaea nemoralis
ACACTGAGATAACACTCAAGGACATTCCCAGAGATGAGGAACAAGGCTGTTGTGCTCATGCTAATACTTTCCGTGACACTGAGATAACACTCAAGGACATTCCCAGAGATGAGGACCAAGGTTGTAGTGATCATGCTAATAGCCACGTTAGCTCAGTCGGTAGAGCATCAGACTATTTTTTAACGACATCAAAACGCAGGCATGTGTTTATCACGTGACAGGTGAACTGGAAATCACACGAACATTTCACCTGAAACAAATATGGCTGACACATCAGATGGGATAAACAGTGCTACAGCTGAACACGTCATTGTGCATGCAGGCTAAGATCTTTTGTCAGTTGATGGTGAAACAGCAGACGTCGACAAGGAGCAGTGGTAGGTGACAGGTAAAATAAATACCAGCACAGTATTAATAAACTAAATATAAGCACAGTAATACTACACTCACACGTCGATTCAATGAGACACCGTCAAGGGAGGATGTGATTGGGGGGAGGGGGGAGGCGGGGAAGGTGGAATTGTGGTTAAACCGTTTGCCTCGTGATCTGAAGGTCGACGGTTCATTTTACAAGCTGCGTTATTCAGACCACCAGTGCAGTTACTTCCGGAAACCTCTGGAGCTGTGGAGTTCGTGCTTTCTGCGACGCTGTTGGCAGTCGGATTTCCGTGGGGAGGGAGGGGGGAATTGGGTCAATGGGAGAGAGAGAGAGAGAGAGAGAGAGAGAGAGAGAGAGAGAGAGAGAGAGAGAGAGAGAGAGAGAGAGAGAGAGGGCCGTAAAATCCGGTGAAATGAAGTCGATCGATAACCTTTAATTTGTATATTTTCCTCTGGATATGCATTTGTCCCGGGATTCTTTAGGGTTTATTTTTAATGACTGTGGGGGTTTACGAAAATATTGCCTTTCCAAGCTTTGTATTCACCCTCTGTGGAGTTCATGCAATATAATAAATCAATCAATCAATCAGGTGCCGTTTCCGCAATGAAGGTTGGCTGCAATGGATCTTCAACACTGTCTGTCTATCGCCTTGATTGTACATTCTGTCAGGCTGATGTTCGTCCATCTCTTGATGTTATCCTCCCACTTGTGCCGTTGTATACCTCTTGCTCGCTCGCCCTCAACCTTGCCTGCCAGTATGGTTTTTATAAGAGTATCATGTATTTTAACGTGGCGAAAATATTTCACTTGCCTCCTCTTTATTTCTTTCATCAACTCTCTCTTCATTCCTAGTTCTAGGACCTCTGCATTTGATTGTTTTTGTTTCCATTAAATACGACCCATTCGTCTGTATATCCACATCTCCACTGTTTCTATGCGACTTTGGCATTTTTGGCCATTCCTATTTTCTTTTTGATTTCCATTTCACTTCTACCATCATCTGTTATTATATGTCCAAGATAAGAGAAACTTGTTACTTGTTCTAGTATCTGGCCGTTTACTGTGATGTTCATTGATGACCTTTTCTTTTCACTGCTAATTATCAGAGTTTTTTTTTTTTTGAATGTTAAAATCTAAGCCACATTCTGCACTGTGCCTGTTCACTTCTTCCACTAGGTCTTGCAACTATTGCTCACTTTCTGCTAGTAACACGGTGTCGTCAGCATATCTAAGATTGTTTATGATTCTTCCATTGATGTTGAGTCCAGGCATTTAAACTTGTTTAAAACTTCTTTCTGTATATAGGTTGAAGAGGCTTGGAGACTGCACACATCCCTGCTGTACTCCTTTTTTTATCTCTACAGTCGACGAATAGTTATTTCAGCATCTAATAGACGCCACTTGTTCCCAGTACAAGTTACTAATAAGTCTGACGTCCTTTCCGTCTACTCCTATATCTTGAAGGCACGTAATTAGTCGTTCATGTTGTACTCTATCAAAAGCTTTCTTGTAGTCTATAAAACAAACATATATACTTTTTTGAACTTCCATATATTTTTCAATTAACATCCTCAAACAGGTAATTGCTTCTCTGGTGCCGCTGTTTTTGTGGAACCCAAATTGTCCTTCAGCTACTTCATCTATTTTATGTTGAATTCTTTCTTGTATGACCTTGAGTAGTATCTTAGGTATGTGCCTCATTAAGCTAATAGTTCTATAATCCTTACACTCAACAGCTCTTGGCTTCTTCGGTAGTGTGATGAAAATGGATGTTTTCAAATCCTTGGGGATATACCCAGTAGTGTGTGTGTGTGTGTATATATATATATATATATATATATATATATATATATATATATATATATATATATATATATATATATATATATAATTACATAATTCTGTGATAGTTTCAATGCCAAAGCTGGATAAGATTTTATCATTTCTATTGTTATCTTGTCAGGACCTGCAGTCTTCTTTCTTTAATCTTTTTAATAGCCTTTTCTACTTCAGCCGTTAGTATTTTTGGTCCATCTTGAGTATTATATGATGTTGGTCTATTGACCGTGTTGTCCCAGAATAAATCTTCTGTGTACTCTGTCCATCTTTTCATAATGTCAGTGTTATAAATTATAATTTCTCCAATTTTTCCTCTGATGCAACCGTTTCCTGTTATATTATTTTTCTTCTTTATAAATCTTTTTAAATGTTCATGTAATTTTTTCGAGTTGTGTTTTATTTCCAGATCCTCTATTTCTTTGGAATGTTTCTGCAGCCACTCTTCTTTGGCAACTCTGCACATGTGACTTGGTACTCTATCTATTACAATATACTCTGGAGTGTTCTTTGCTTTCTTTCTTTGAGACATTTTACTCAAGATGTCATCGGTTATCCATAATTGTTTTTTCTTATTAATCTTCACTGGCAAGGTGGTATTTGCAATCTGAATACTGGTTTTTACACTTTCCCATTTTGTATTAATTTTATCCCTGGGATTTACACGTCGATATTGTTCCATACTTTCAATGATTAGCCCATCATATCTATTTTTGACTTCAACTAGGTATAGTTGACTTATTTCTGGTTGTTTCAATGCCGATATATTTACTTGAGGTGTCTTCGATTTCCTTATTCCTGGGTTTTAAGTTTTGTTTGTAGTTTTAAAACTACAGGATTATGGTCAGAGTTGATATCAGCACCAAAGTACGTTTTGGCATTTTTAAAATTGTTTTAAAATCTATTTCTAATCATAATGTAGTCAATTTGGTGTCTTGTTCTATCTCCAGGGCTTTTCCATGTATACAGTTTCCTAGGATTATGTTGGAAAAATGTTTTGCAAACAAAAAGATTGTTTTCTTCACAGAACTGTATCAGCCGGTTTCCTCTGTCGTTTCTGTTTCCCATACCATATTGCCCTACTATCTGCTTACATTTATTGTTTCCCACTTTTTAGTTCATGTCTCTGTGACATAACGTCCCAGTTTGCTCCAGCTTGCAGACGATTATAAATACCTTTTCTTGGAAAAGAGAATTTCCACGTGTGGGCGACTGGCGGTTGCCTTATATGGTAACGACTGCCAGAGTGAGAACGAGGCGAGGAATCTTGTGCCAGAGCTCCAAATAGAATGGAATAGTTTGGTAAAACTCCCGGGCTTCACTTGAGTCTGGAAGTCCCAACTATGTAGATGTGAGTTTATTCAGGGAGAGGGTGTAGGCCCATTGTGGGCCCATTTTTGCCTCTATGTTGCATTGGTGAGCATACATATGTTTTTTTTTGAATGATAAGATTTGTGTTAGATATTTAATACAATCTTTGTTTGATATGAGAAGTAATACTACATGTCATGTATGTATTTTGGCGGAGTTTGCTACGGCACCGTTACTTCTGTAAGAAAGACAGCCTGAGATTTGAACGTCTATACCACTGTCCTATATTCCTATGCTTATAATTCTTATCATGCAATGATTACTGCTTCATCTTCTTTTGAAGAGTTTGATGTCTCTGTAAATTCTGTACCGTGTCTGCAGAGTTCAATCTATCTTCACTTTTGGTTCAATCTCATCTAGGGAAGAGCCTATCTTTACCGGACTTTTGGTAAAGTATTCAGGTGTTACATAATGCCTTTGTTAAAGATTCAGATCTTGTACGCATATATATATTGTGTGTGTGAATCTTTACTTTATCTGTGTACAGAATATGCCGGGGACGGAACGTATATTTTGTGTGTATGACAGCCTGGGGACACAGTTAGATAAGACACCCCATTGCTTTTGTCGGATTTGGTGGATCCTGTATGTCGTGGCTCAATCATATTTATGAGAACGGTTCACATACCTAAATACTCATTTTTACCTGCCGTAAATCGTGCAGTGTGCTTGCCAAAATAACAAGACATTGGAGCCAATATTTACAAAACCCCGACCTTAGTCACACCCTGGTCATGTTCTATAACAGATTGTTGTACTCCCATATAGAGAGGAGTGTTTTTATGTGTGAGAATATATCTCCATTTGGTATCTGTGAGGTCCTGTTTGTTGTATAGGTAGAAGCGTGAGGTTGGTAGAGTGTTCAGATTACCGCCCACCTTCCCGCCAAATAGACCCCTACGTTACAGGCCCACAGGTGATACCCCAACTTAGGATATGCTGATTGTCCTCTGACTATATGTTCACTTGTTGTCTCTGTGAGTCTTATGAACCTGCCTCATGAGCTAGTATATTCAAAGTTTGTCATTTTTGATTTGCAGACATTTGAGGCGGGCGTGGGACATCTTGGATGAATCTAAGTATAGACAACTTTAGCTGTAAACATCTGGCCGATACGTTTTGACTAGAAGTCGTTTAAGAGGATGGACTGTCTAAGCCAGGACCTCAGTACTTCTGGCCAGCGGCATTCTTTCCTAGAAAACCAGAGGCGGGGGAAGTAATCCCCTATTTTTCTTCTAGCAACAGTGAGAAACTCCAGACGGAGTTATCTCCTTTTTTGGGTTCGGCCACTCTGGTGACATCAATTTAGCCAAGGGCTATTGAAAAGCTTCTAATACTCATCACTGGCGTCTGACGAGAGATGACACGTATATTCTTCCTGTAGTATCAGGGAGGTTATAGTCTGCAACAGCTTACGGACTGGATGTTACTCTCGATGTGAAGCAGTCATACTTAATGGAGTGAACCATGAAACCAGTACGGATCCTCTCGTTTGGTTCAATGTCCCCTTGAGACATTGTGGATGCATCTTTTCCTTTGGACGAAGCATGTTACCCATATAAATCTGCAGGAGGCCGCCTAAAGATGTTCAGCCAGCTATGACACCAGCTTATAGAGAGTTCTTCGTTCGCTGGAGACCCCAGCGACTTTGTTGAGAGTCTGTGCTTTATTCGTTCCAGAATGTTGGGAGAGGGGCTTCTTATTCTTCCTGGTGAATCTTGGAAGTTATAGGTCTGCCGAAGTCACGGATGGGATGGTACTTTCCTTATGAGAGGTCATCATAATTTGACTTAGATATGAACCCAGCTACGTTTCTCCGGTTTGTTTAAATGTCGTACTGAGACATTTGAGATTTCGTCTTTGTTAACGATGAAGCATGCAAGTCTTACAATCTTCGGGAGATCGCCTAGAGAGGTTCAACTAGCTATGACCCATGCTCATGGAGAGTCCTTCCTTCACCAACAACCCCAGTACGTCGTTGAGAGTCCGTGCTTCCACTTTTCCAGAATGATGGACATTAATACAAAGGGGGAAATCCCTATTTTGTGCAGACATTTTTTCCTCTCAAGACCAATGCCAGATCGAGTAGTCCAGACGTCCAGTCACCCCATCATCATTTTTATAGAAGGGACAATTGAGGACAGTTCCTTTGGTTGGTCAATTATGACTGTATTTTATCAACGTCAATGAGCCGTGTCCCCATTACCGTGTTCAGTATCCAGAGTGAATCCAATAAACAAGGACCCAATAAACAGTCAGATCCCTGATCTATGATTGGTTTTTAGGTGCAGGGAAGAGAAGAGGAGGAGGGAGTTGTTAGATTAGAATTGAATGCATTACTTGATAATATATTTGTTTTGTTTGATGTTTGATAGATTGTAGTGGAGACAGAGTCTTGTACTTCCATGGTATGAGATTCTGGTAATAAAAGATATATGTTCGTCAGGAGAGTTTTCATCGTCTAGTGACCAGTGTTACACTGTTTGTTCTTGTAGAGAATTGTGCTACTGTATGTTTATATGCAGAGAATCCAGTGGGAGGTCGACCAACACACAGTCTCAGATATTTTATCCAAGAATAACAACTTGATAGAGATCTGTGGTTAAGTGACCTATTCTCTGTTATATTCTTCAGGAAGGTAGTTTATCTTGTAAAGTGGGTGGAGTCTATCCGACCATAACCCCATTCTTACATCAATAGAGCCAATAACTACTCTATATTCCTGGAGTCTTTTAAGAAAGAAACTGTCTCGAGTCAACTGCCTTATACGGTGAACCCGATGGACCTATTGTTTATTTCCCCTAGACAACTATTTTAGATCATTTCATATGGTATTCTCGTTCACTATCCCACAGTCTCCCATGACTATTAGGACCTCTGATGATTTTACAACTTCAGTGTTTGTTGTAGGTCTTCATAATATTCTTCTAGCTGTTCATCACTATAATCAATATAATAGGTATATACAAAACTTGTACCGGCAATATTTTCAAACACCCCACAGTCATTACAGATACAGCAGGCGAACATATTAACTGGGTTTGCAACACTGGGTGGAGTATTTGTGCACGATAAAACACATTTGGCCCGGGCCCTTTCGAATCATGTATGTACTAGGCACGTACAGATACATAATCTACACTTGGACAGAACGGTGCGGCACGTAGTGACTAGCGGACCTGGCCGCCAAAGAGAGGTCAGGCGGTCACATGATCAGACTGCAACTACGTACCAATGATTATTAGTAGCAGGATTATTTCTTGTTGTTGAAGATGAAGACGGCCCGAATGTTGTGATGTCAGTTTTTGATCAACTCAATTCAACCTTTTATATCTATATCTGGTATGTTGTTGTTGGTATTTTGAAAGTTCTAGACACATTAACGCATAATCTTTACATCTCTATCCTCTTGTGGTGAAGTATATTTGTTTGTTAAAATGCTGTTTGCCAGAGTACACAGCGACTCTGCCAATTTAAAAGGGTTATAAAGGCTCATTGTGTTGTCTGTAACCGTGTTTACGTGGAAAGCAAGGCGAAACTCTCAGATTATTCATCCCAAGACACACAACTTGATAGCAGAAAAAGATCTGCGTTTTTTGTGGCCTCCAGGTCAATAACATAATCTACGTAAACTGGCGAGAGAACGATGATAAAGCAAGCAATATTTTTCCAGATTACGGCATCATGTCTGAAAAGTACTATTATGGAAAGTTTTGTCACTAAGTTAGAGAAGAAAATCGTATTGTGTTCTTAATCTTTGCAAGGTGCATATATCTGAAGTGACCATTTCCTCCGGTTATTTGAATTTACTTACCTGGTTTAGCATATTTCCTACAATTGTTATATTACAGCTCGGCGTTATCTTTTTCATCGATGTAACCATTGTCTTAAGTTTTTATTGATATTCAAGGAAAGTTCTCTGTCGCATTCTCTACTACCACAAGGTCCAAGAGGTCTGCTATAGCAACTATCAATATGATGTTACCCGCGCACCCTAGATTGTTTATATGGCAATCTACAACTCGTACTCCTATTGTTTATATGGCAATCTACAACTCGTACTCCTATTGTTTATATGCCAATCTACAACCCGTACTCCTATTGTTTATATGCCAATCTACAACCCGTACTCCTATTGTTTATATGCCAATCTACAACCCGTACTCCTATTGTTTATATGGCAATCTACAACTCGTACTCCTGGTCTCTCTGAGATTTCGTTTTGTATTATTTCGCTTCAGAAATGAAAATATTGCAAGTTCCTTACATAACGTTGTAATCAACCCCAACCTGTATTGGTTGCTGTGTGTTATTTACTAGACACATGCTGGTTTAAAAAACTATTTTATTTTCTATACGTTTTATTTGGTACATTACATCTGACGGTGGCTTCATGAGGACAGAGATGGAAGACGTGGTAGAAGAGGCAGGCTTCGATCAGCACGAAGATGGGCACCAGACAGTGCAGACACCTGGGGCCTGAGTGTGCATGAGGCAAGAGAGCTGGCCAGAGATGCAGAGTTTTTCGTCGGTGTACTGTGATGAGAGCAACGTTCTGCAAAGCCTGCTACTGGAGAGAGGGAAATAGAGGTCGGGAGAGAGAGAGACAGAGAGAGAGAAAGAGAGAGAGAGAGAGAGAGAGAGAGAGAGAGAGAGAGAGAGAGAGAGAGAGAGAGAGAGAGAGAGAGAGAGAGAGAGATTCATTTGTAGATGAAAGTGGAAGCTGCTTCAAGTGGGTCTTGGTAAAGTAACAATTACCACTGTGTTGTTTCATTCACGTCTTGTGTCTAATGGTACTCGTAGCAGCGCGGGAAAGACAACTTGAGAACCCTTGTTTATTGAATCTGATCTGATATCTAGGTATGCGTGCACAGGGCAGTGAGCTAGCGTGTTTGCACGAGAGATGAGTGAGTGCAATAAGCATGCGGGCGTTGTATGAGAAGAGCAGTTAAGTTAATATAGATGGACGTCCCTGTGATTGTCATGCTTCAGGGCGGCCAGTTTGTTGGGGGAAAGTTTCGCGATACAACGGCTGGCTGGAGAGAAAGTTAAACATCGGTTGCTAGTATATAGTGCAATTAATAATGTGCAATTAAAGTAAAGGACGTTATTTTGGGGCAAGTGCAGAAATTTAGATATCTAGCCACATGGATAATATCAGTTGGAAGATGCATCACTGAGATAAAGAGCAGAAGAGGACAAACAAACAATACATTCTATCAAATGAAGAACGTTTTGTACCACAAGTCATTGTCCTGGAAAGTTAGAAAACGAGTTCTTGCATGTTACATAGAACCAGTCTTAACATACGGCTACGAATCCTGGACAATTAGTAAATAGGCGAAAAAATCAACGGAGATGTGGTTGTAATGAAGAATGCTGAAAATTAACTGGACAGCCAAAATTAGCAATCAGAACGTTTTAAGTGAAGTTGAGTCGCAAAGACAACTAATCAACAAACATCAGAAAGAGGCAGTCGTCATCATTTTGGCCACATCATGAGAAAACAAAAACTGTAACGTGTTGTGACAACCGGAAAGATTTTCGGAAAGAGAGATAGAGAAAGTCAGCGTTAGAAGATGTGTTACACTCTTGAGTCGTGGCACGGAAGGGAGTCAATACACGATGTTTTTGTGTTTTTGTTGGGCTATTCGGTTTTTCTTGGCAAATTTACGTTCAGTAGTTTGCCATTGCTTTCTGAACAACTGACTCTGTTACCATTACAACAGAATAGGGCAACTAAAATCTGCATGCTCTGAAATTAAGTGCACCATATGCGATAAATCGCCCTCACTGACATGTAGGAAAATGAATTCTGGCATGTTACATTGAGCCAGTTTTAACATATAGACGTGAACCCGGAGTATTCAGTCAACTGGAGACCACCTCTGGTGAAGCCTCGGAGATGTGGTCTTACAGAAGAATACTGACACTTACATGGACAGCCACAAGGAATAATCCAAATGTTTTGAAAGTGGCAAATACAAGCCTATAAACAACTTATCACAAACATCTGTTGCAGCATTATAAGAATAGAACAACTGGAATATGTGACAACTGGAGAAATTAATGAACAGAGATCAGAGAAACGAAAGAAACTGGCGAAGTGGGGGTATCACCTATCAAAGGAGAAGTAAAGCATTGCACTCCTTCTGTTTGTTAGCCTACGGGACACCCTTGGTCAAGAAGTGTATCCGGTTAGATCTCCCTCCTCCTCCCCTTCCTCTCCCCCCCCCCCCTTCCGCCCCAAAAAAAAACTAAAACTACCTTGATGTCATGTGAGTAAGCGGCACATTGAGTTTGGGAGCAGTCTTATGATAGTTGTTGGTTACAATCTCAAGTTCGCGATGGTAGACAGAGAACATCCGTGGGGACAACACCGAGGACCACCTACCAGCATCGACACTACGAATAGTGAAAGCAATAGCAGACTGTCTTCTTAACCAATGACTAGTAAGTACGGCTACATTATGATTAAACAATCATGCAAGTCTGATTCAAGACCGCCGCCGCCTATCAGCATGGCACATGCTGATGATGATGATGATGATGATGATGATGATGATGATGATGATGATGATGATGATGATTACACTATGCCCATATTTCGATTCTCATGCTTGTTTCAGACTACATGCAGTGTGTTGAGAACTTTCTTAGTCTACCGATGGGAGTGGGTGGAGCATTTTATGGGTTATACAAGTGTGCACGAATAGCGAGCCTTTACATGTCAAATCAGTACAGAAAAATTTACCCAGAAAAGGAAACATTCGGGTAACGGGGACAGCGTCTGATGTTCGGAACCCTCTAACCTTATTTGTTTCAACCCCCCCCCCCCCTCCCCTCTCCCGTTCTTTGCGATCTTCATTACATTGCTATATCGTTTTATGTGGTCAAAATAGCTTGCCTCTATTATGCTTACTTTCTCCGGTACCGTTTGTAATGTCTTGTTAGAATCATTACTCACATCATCATCATCATCATCATCATCATCATCATCATCATCATCATCATCATCATCATCATCATCATCATCATTATCATCATCAACACTATCATCATTCCCTTCATCAGGTGCCATTTCCGCCTTGAAGATAAGCTGTAATCTTCAAGATTCTTTGTCCTGCGTTTCCACAGTACATGTAAACATGCTACATGCAGTCTATCGGGTGATGTTATCTATGGTTTAGTCTTCTTCCTTCATGCTTCATCTTCAACCCCCCCCCCCTCCACACCCGCCAACAAAAAGCATCTTTTAATAAGCAACTGTAGGCCTATCTCTTTTTATGGCTGAAGTGCCTTAAATGTATAACCCCTGTCTCCTTCAGTAATGTGTTCTTAAATGTGACTGTTTGTAGTCGGTCTTTGTTTGTTTTCTTCTCCTGCCACGACAATTTTCCAATTCTATATTCTGGCACCTTGCCGTCTTGACAGGTGATAGTTTGTTACATTGTGCTTCAAAACATGCATAATAACTACAACCTATGGCAGGGAGTAGAGATGGATTTATACCTCTCCATAGCACAAAGCCTGGGCTGAATTTTGGAGACCAGGTGCTGTCCATGCAGCACTATCTCTCGCTGGTCCTGCCTAGTTTACTCTAGAGGAAAGATAACATTAATACATCTGGAGTAAGACAAGCTGCAAAAGCTGTCGGATCAATGAAGCAATGTTCCAACTGTCCACCCGTCGGAGCTTTGATCTTAGACCAGTTTCCGACCAAGCCTTAGGGCTTTGTTTGCTCTGCTATAATATTTAACCTTTAGGTTGCATTTCCTCGCACTAAAATAAGGTGTTTACGAACCCAATTACAAACCGCCCGAAGAAGTTAGCACAATATGGGCTTCGGGTTTGGTGATTGTCGCCCAACATTCGGCGCTAACAGAGAGCAGATAGTACCGTTTACTATCATACGGTAACTCAGTCATATCTAACAAGACATGACTTCAAATTCTATCTAACTAAATTCCAAATATTCCTAAACTGTTATTGTTCCCCTCACACTGTCTATTCATTGCCCTTGTTTTCTTTTCTTTTCTTCACCAAACGATGTGTTGTTTGTCCATCAAGAATGATGATGACCATTCATTTCATCCAGTGGGGTTGAAGGTATGGAGCTGTGGGTTCTAAGATGGCTGATAAGGCCTATTTTGGCTTCGAAATGTTCTTTGACAATGTGGGCAAAGAATGCTTGACGTTTCTGGAGGAGGATTTCCTGCAGTGGTTTTTCTGTCCTGCCTTTTCTTGACAACTCTTGCAGTCCTGGTTGCCTCACATATGACTGCACCCTTGCGTAATGATGCACGCCGCGAAATTTCGGTCTCTGGCTGCAGTCCTCCCAGGTGTCACGATGAATTTCAAAAGCTTTCAGTGAGATTTTCAGTGTCTTTAAAGCGTTTCCTCTGGCCGCCTTGGGAGCGTTTACCACAACGCAGTTCAAACACCAAACGATACCATTGAGTAAATGTAACACCTCTGTGCTCTTAATTTTAACTAGTAACTTAATGGTTTAGATACGAGAACCTGTTTAATGTTGTTGAATGTTACTTTCGCTATTTTAATCTCTATCTTATCACTGCCTCACACCTACCACGTCTGCTTTTAATTCTCAAAGTTAAGATAAACCGATTGACACATTCCACTGTCTTTCAAATGATTGCAACAGACAAAATTGGGTTGGAATTATCTATGTTGATAATCACAACTTGTTTGTCTTTATGTTTATAACCAAATCGTTTTTACAACAAATTGGCTTGTATACCACATGTTAACAATCCTGTTTTGTTTCAACCAACAAACTTGCATCGTCTGTGTATCTTATACTGCTTCTTGGCTTTCTTCCAATGTTAACTCCTCGTCAAATCTCAATCTCATATATATATATATATATATATATATATATATATATATATATATATATATATATATATATATATATATATATATATATATATATATCGTTCAATGTATACGTATGGTACAGGCATGGGGATGGTACACACCATTGTCTCACATCTGGTTACAGGTATAAGAAATGATACAGCCACGCCCGATTATCCTGCTGCTTGTTGATCGGAGTATACGTTTGTTAATTACTTACACTCTTTGCTTTCGAAACCTATGTATACCCGAGCATTTCAATCATGTTTCCAGGATAAAAGTATCACTTGTCGTGGTCAGAACTATGATCCACAGATCTGTTGAACTGTCGTCTGTCATAATAGTCTCAGGAGGTCAATATGGCTGAATGGATAAGACTGCGCGTTCTTAACATCCGGTGTGTTGATACCGAGGTATGGGCTTCAAGCCCTACACAGGACAGGTTGACTAACCTGTTGACTTCTTGTCCTTGACTTGGGGACGTAAATTACAAGTACCTCTGAAGTCGGGGTAGTTTCGCCTAATACAAGATTCAGTCCAGTGCTACTAGTTGTGTGTGTCGACTACGGTTAAGTTCAACGAGAGCGAATCCACAAAAAAAATAAAATAATAATAATAGTCCATAACTGTCCACCACACATGATAGTCATAACTGTCCACCACACATAATAGTCCTTACAGTCCACCTCACATAATAGTCCTTACTGTCCACCACACATAATAGTCATAACTGTCCACCAGAAATAATAGTCCTTACTGTCCACCACACATAATAGTCCTTACTGTCCACCACACATAATAGTCCTTACTGTCCACCACACATAATAGTCCTTACTGTCCACCACACATAATAGTCCTTACTGTCCACCACACATAATAGTCCTTACTGTCCACCACACATAATAGTCCTTACTGTCCACCACACATAATAGTCCTTACTGTCCACGTCACATAATAGTCCTTACTGTCCACCACACATAATAGTCCTTACTGTCCACGTCACATAATAGTCCTTACTGTCCACCACACATAATAGTCATTACTGTCCACGTCACATAATAGTCCTTACTGTCCACCACACATAATAGGTCCTTACTGTCCACCACACATAATAGTCCTTACTGTCCACCACACATAATAGTCCTTACTGTCCACCACACATAATAGTCCTTACTGTCCACGTCACATAATAGTCCTTACTGTCCACCACACATAATAGTCCTTACTGTCCACCACACATAATAGTCCTTACTGTCCACCACACATAATAGTCCTTACTGTCCACCACACATAATAGTCCTTACTGTCCACCACACATAATAGTCCATACTGTCCACCACACATAATAGTCCTTACTGTCCACCACACATAATAGTCCTTACTGTCCACCACACATAATAGTCCTTACTGTCCACCAAACATAATAGTCCTTACTGTCCACCAAACATAATAGTCCTTACTGTCCACCAAACATAATAGTCCTTACTGTCCACCACACATAATAGTCTTTACTGTCCACCACACATAATAGTCCTTACTGTCCACCACACATAATAGTCCTTACTGTCCACCACACATAATAGTCCTTACTTTCCACCACACATAATTGTCCTTACTTTCCACCACACATAATTGTCTTTACTGTCCACCACACATAGTAGTCCTTACTGTCCACCACACATAATAGTGCTTACTGTCCACCACACATAATAGTCCTTACTGTCCACCACACATAATAGTCCTTACTGTCCACCACACATAATAGTCCTTACTGTCCACCACACATAATAGTCCTTACTGTCCACCACACATAATAGTCATAACTGTCCACCACACATAATAGTCATAACTGTCCACCACACATAATAGTCATAACTGTCCACCACACATAATAGTCCTTACTGTCCACCACACATAATAGTCCTTACTGTCCAAGTCACATAATAGTCATAACTGTCCACCACACATAATAGTCATAACTGTCCACCACACGTAATAGTCATAACTGTCCACCACACATAATAGTCCTTACTGTCCACCACACATAATAGTCCTTTCTGTCCACCACACATAATAGTCCTTACTGTCCACGTCACATAATAGTCATAACTGTCCACCACACAGAATAGTCATAACTGTCCACAACACATAATAGTCTTTACTGTCCACCACACATAATAGTCCTTACTGTCCACCACACATAATAGTCATAACTGTCCACCACACATAATAGTCCTAACTGTCCACCACACATAATAGTCCTTACTGTCCTCCACACATAAAGTCATAACTGTCCACGTCACATAATAGTCATAACTGTCCACCACACATAATAGTCCTTACTGTCCACCACACATAATAGTCCTTACTGTCCACCACACATAATAGTCATAACTGTCCACCACACATAATAGTCCTTACTGTCCACCACACATAATAGTCCTTACTGTCCACCACACATAATAGTCCTTACTGTCCACCACACATAATAGTCCTTACTGTCCACCACACATAATAGTCCTTACTGTCCACCA
>JACEFZ010012698.1:230000-274008 GCA_014155875.1 Cepaea nemoralis
CTTTATGTATCTGTACGTCTCACCCTTCTGAAATTCATTTTATAACGTAAGTAGACCCGCAAATCACGTTTTATGTAGACGTCTAGACTTGTTTTAGTATGTGCTATTAAATTTAGCTTCCATTATTACGTATACTGTGTAGGGGCGGGGGAGGGGGGATTTTTGGAAATACAAAAGAAGGGGGGGGGGGGATGACGTTCTGAAAATATAGTGAAGGGGGACACGGGTCAAAAAAGGTTGAGAACCACTGCTCTAGCCCAACCAATCTGTGGTAACTGCGATAGCAACCCCATTATATCAACGCCTTGAACAGACACAGTACTTGTTATACTCCTGGCCTCATGGACGCTCAGAATATTCTTCCTATTTCTCACGATGTGTGCATACTTTTAATCTGCGTATGTTAACTCCGTCTTCTTTAGAACTAATTACTTGATCTTCCCTTTTCTCTTTAACCCACACCTTGCCAACTAAGATAGCATCAAATCTCAAAAGCTTCTAAGTTCTTTTCAAATGGTTTTCAGTGTATGAGTTTATGGTTGGTGTATATATCGGTCAGATATGTCTGATGATAATATTTGCCTCAGCTGTTAAATACAAACCTTGTTATTTGATAACAAATTATTTAATATAGTTTCTTAACTACATATGAAAGGCGGGTCAGGGGGAAGTCAAGGTAATGCCACGGCAGATAATGCCGTTTGTGGATGAAGTGTTCAGCTTTCACATTTCCTGGATATAATGAGGGTGGAGTCGTCAGTTCCACTCCTCGCCGCGTTTCTCGAGAAACTCACACATGATTATGACAGCAATTTTCAGGTGCTGGGTATAGCAGAGAGCCATCATTATCATGTGCCATGGCACCTGGGGTAGGCCTCCATGTGTTTCCATATATCTCAGTCCGTGGTTGTCTGGATCAACTCTGCTGATATTTCTCCATGCTACTGTCTTAATCCACCCAGCATGATTTCTCTCGAGCTGCCCCTTCCGTTTCTACCTCAAATTTGCCCAGTCCTCATTATGCTTTTCAATGTATCTCTTCTTACTGCATGACCAACGAAGTCTCTCTCTCTCTCTCTCTCTCTCTCTCTCTCTCTCTCTCTCTCTCTCTCTCTCTCTCTCTCTCTCTCTCTCTCTCTCTCTCTCTCTCCTATATTTACTTATACTGTTCCGCTTCGATTAACCTTATTTACGAGGCAGTCGTTGTTAGTTAATCTGGCAGTCCAAGTATTTGCAACGCTCGTCTCAGAAACCAAATCTCCGTTGTTTCTAAACTCTTCCTGATTTCTTCCTTCACAATCCACGATTGATTGTCATACAGTAGAACAGGTTCTGTGTTGTAGCATTTCAGTACTCTCCTTCTAACGTTCAATGATAGTGATTATTGCGTACGTTAGTTTCCATGTTATGAAAGACAGGTTTGGCTTCATCCTTTGAAACGAGAAAAAGAGTGCTGAGATGCTACATAGAACGTATACTTTTGTATGGATGTGAAACGTGGACAAAATAAGCCGAAACAACCAAATAATCAATAAGCAGTCAAGCTGAAAAACAGCTAATGGCTGTGGAAATGTTGTTTCTGAGGAAAATGCAAAGAATACCATGGACAGATAGTAAAACCAACGAACAAGTCCTTCAAGAAACAAATGAAGATCGTAAACTGATTAGAGTCATTAGACGTAGACAGTCACAATTTTTTGGGCATGTTATGAGAAGACATGAATTGGAGAACTTGGTGACAACTGGCAAGATCGAAGGGAAGAGACCAAGGGGAAAACCTAGAAGCAAATACCTGGATGGCTTGGCCACGTGGCATGGTCGAGACAGGAACACAGAGCTGATTCACGACTCTGGTGATCGAGTAAGATGGCAGAACATGACCGCCCTCGCTTATCGGCATGGCACATGATGGATGGATGGATGGTTCAGCCCTTAATCGTTGACCCGTATCTTCCATCTGCTGTTATAGTGTGCCCACCAGAAACGTGAATTATTAAATTCGGTTTGGCATGTCCTCCTGTATTCTGATATAACATTGCTCTGCTATCCCTTTCTTTGATATAAACACGTTTACGTTTTCTTAAGGTTCAATGAGAGTCATGTTTTACATTCTCAAAATATTGTTCATCTTGTGTTTGGCATGTGCTGCGTTCTCAGCTCTTAATACAGTGTCGGCTGCATAATGCAAAGTGTTTATACGAGGGGGAGTCATTATGTAACAAGAATTTTATTATAATATGCATATAATAATATGGACACCGGAAAAATCCTATTTCAGACATAAATTGGCTCTTAAGCAATACCCCATGTAGGGGTCGTGCAGCTTGCGTATGCGCAATAGCGGTTGTAAATGATAGTTCCCATTATCGACTTGCAAGGTGAAGGAACAAGGAGACTGTGAAACCTTGTTAAATCTACTGGACAATGGTGGTTCGGAATGGAGACAGTTGTTAAGTTAGAGAAGAGCGTAGGAATTGGTAGCAAGATTTCAAGATGGAACACAAAATATCAAACAATTAAGACGAAGGAATCCGTTACGAAAGTCATGACGATCATCACTGGGATATCAAGGGCCTTATATTGGTGAATTTCCAGGAAAGGGTGAAACTGTGACTAATGCTCAATACAGTGACATGTTTGTAAATACAGTGAAGCCTTCGATACGATCGAAACAGCGGATACTTCACTCGAACGGAGTATTGTAGCCGCATGACAACGCCCACTCTCATAGGCTGCTCTTACTGTGGATACATTTATTTTGCGTACCTTTTTACAGGACATCGCTGTCAACACCAGCACTGCTGTTTTTGATGTCTTGGCAAGTTTACGTTCAGTAGTTTGCCATTGATTTCTGAACGACCGGCTCCGTTAAAACCTAGCGCGGCACGGTCTGCTGCCAAATCGGTCGCAGTTGTGTTTCGAACGCAGGTAAGCAGAATTACGAACCGCGTCTGTAACGCCTTTGCCACGGAGGCGGGCGTGGATACATTTTTTTGTTCGCATATCCTTTACAGAACATCTCTGTCAACATCAACATCCTTCAGCTGATTGTTGATTTCTTGGCAAGATTATGCTCAGTAGTTTGCCATTGCTTTCTGAGCGACCGGATCACATACTCCGTAAGTTACCGACGCGGAGAGAACCGCCAACGATTCTCGCGCACGTCACGTTACTCACGAGTGTATAGGGGATTACGGAGAAAGCCGTGTAAGTCCTAGACCAGGGAGAGTGGATACATTGCTGGCTATAACATTAGAGGCATTGAAGCATCCAGCATACAGTCCAGACTTGGCTCATGGGACTTTCACTGGTCTGTACCCTCGACAGAACTTTTACGGGGTCAGAGGCTTGCAGACGACAACGCCGTAATGGAGGTGGGACACAATTGGTTGTAGGCCACACCCACCAGCGTGTGGTGTTCCTACAAGACAGAAACAAGCTGGTGGACTGGTGGACCACGTGTTGCCAGGTTGGGGGGGGGGGGGGGAGAAAAATGAGAGATTATGTTAAGAAGTAACTCTCTCTTTCTCTCTCTCTCTCTCTCTCTCTCTCTCTCTCTCTCTCTCTCTCTCTCTCTCTCTCTCTCTCTCTGGTTCTCCATTAAACGTTAAAAAAAATGTTTTTCGTTAAATCCCTGTCATTTAATGACTTCCCCTTGTATTATAACGGATATCTCGCGAACCTAGCCTCTCTTTGATCTCTCTCATTATTACTAGGCTATAAAGAGAGAAGGAATCCGATGACAAAACAACATCCTTGTTGTTGTATCTATTCATGGTTGAAGTTTTTTTCCCCATTTTAATTGATGCTGCTTGTTTCCAATGTTGTTGTTGTTGTTGTTGTTTTTTTTTTTACATTGTTCTCAGATGTGTTCAATCATGTTTAAAACCTTCCAACATTTTGATCATTTTATCACATGCTGTGGCATAATCTGCAACGCATAAGCACATGTCTTTCCATGTCTCTATTGAATTCCCTATAAATGTTCGCAAAATGCATATGTCTGTACCTTTCCATTTCACAAACAACACTTGACGTATACAGACAAATATGCAACATAAGTTGAAATGAGACCTTGTAAACATGTAAATATACATGATAAATAACAAATTACATAAGTGTAATACACAGTGACAAGAAATACGGACATGCATTATTTAATTTGAAAACAGGGTAATCATAAATATGTCACAATAGAAGGCTGAAAGTGCTGTAACTGGAATGGACAGATTAACGCCACGAGAAAGACAATAAAAACAAATAACAATATTGAGAAATACAGCACATACATATATGATACACTTCAACACAAGTAAAAACATATGATATAATGAAATAATCCTAGGGACACGTCCAGAGTTCAAACAGGAAAGTACTGCCATAACTATGATGCTGAAATTGAGGCAATCAAGATAGCAACAGAGAAATGACTAAATACCAGCCATGATACACAACCTGTGGTGCTGCTATTCACAGGTGCAAAGTCAGTACTCGAGGCGTAACGCAGAGGTGTTTCCAAGGCTCCAGGGCCGGGTTATATACTGGCCAAGACCTATTGACGCGTCCTCGTCGAGCGTCTTGTGCAACAGGTCCCTTCGGGGTCCTGGCTAAAGTCAGTAGGATCGCCGATTCCTCCGAAGTCGGAGAGTGTCTGCCTGTACGGCGAGGAACCACCAGTCTGCACACCAGTAAGCCAGACTTGGGACAACGGATACTCACGCAAACCTCAGGTCCTGTATGACATCACACTGATGCTTGACAACAGAATGCCTTCATTCGACATACAGGACTTCACGTTGGAGCTCAAGCCAACGAACACAAGCAAGCAAGCAAATACTCGAGGCGCTCCTGTCTGGGAAATTGCCAGTACTAAGGACACTACTTTCTGAACTTAGCAGTCAGCATAAGGTCACAATACAGTGGATATCATCCTGATCGATTGGCTAAGAAAGGAGCAAAAGAAGAACAGCCAGATGTGCCCATTACATTCCACCAAAAGAAAATAATGATCAAATCAGTCAGAAGGCCACCAAACCTTACTCAAGACGACTACCACGTTATGGACAGACCAGAACAGGTCATTCTTCTGCGCCTCAGAACAGGACACAATAGATTACGCAACCACATGTATACATAATTCAAGATTGGTGACTCAGCCATGTGCACATGTGGTTTGGCGTCGCAGACAGCAGAGCACATACTCCAGGATTGCCCAAACTACAACATATCCAGGCGAACCTTCTGGCCTAGAGAGACAACAGTGGAAGATAAACTCTATGGACCGCTGAATGAACTAAAAAAAAGACTGTTAGATTCATACATGAGACATCATTGCAGTTATAGACATATTTCAAGCGGACGAAAGAAGACGAATCTGACATAACAATTCAACAGACACACACACGGCACCTAAAGAATGTGGTTAAACTGATGTTGTGTCAGATGACCATGCTAACAACACGATACTGATCTTCTTCTCTTTCTCTTCTGTCGCCTTTGTCCTCCACTGGGGCTTCCTATCTCAGCTACAGCGTACAGCTCCGTCCTTACCATAGTATTTCTATAGATCTCTAATTATCCACTTCTGGTCTCCGTGGCGAAGAGGTTATGGATGCGATTCGTAATCCCGCTTAGCCGCGTTCGAAACACAGCTGTGACTGATTTGGCAGCAGACGCATTGCGCTGGGTTTTAACGAATTGGTATGGGAGCTTGTCGTTCAGAAGGAAATGGCAAACTATTGAACGTAAACTTGCCAAGACATTAACAATAGCAGTAAAATGCTGGTGTTGACAGCGATGTCCGGTAACAAGGATATGCACACACCAAAAAATATGCTCTAAGCAAATGTTTATATGTTCCCCTTTGTCGTGTACCCCGTGCATTCTAGACAAAGATATTTCTAGTTATACTATTCTCAAGTTCTTTAATATCTCTCCTATCCAGCGCCACTTCGTGGCTTAGAGGTTATGACTTTTCTCCGTAATCTCGTATACTCTCGTGGATGGCGTGATGACGGTGAGAATCAGTAGTGGTTCGAATCGCATCGGTAACTTACGGGGTATGTGAGCCGGCCGCTCAGAAAGCAATGGCAAACTACTGAGCGTAATATTGCCAAGAAATCAACAATCAGCTGAAAGATGCTGGTGTTGACAGCGATGTCCTGTAAAGGATATGCTAAAAAAAAAAACACACTCAGCGCCAACGTATTTTCCGCACCCATGAACTCACTCGTAATTGTTTAGTTCTCACAGCTTCACATTGGTGATTGTTTCATTATTTTCTAGTGCTTCGATTTTACGCATGCTCCAATTAATCAATATTTGTATTTTATTAGTAATTATTATGTCGTTCTCATTGTTCTTGGTCCACATATAGTAGTGCTGTTTTAACGTTATAATTCAATATTCTAAATTTGGCGCTAACTGTAAACCAGTGTGACTTCCGCACATTCTCTAGTTCTATAAAAGTTACTCTTACAATGTGAATTCTTAGACTCCTTCGTAGTTGTTTAGATGTTGCAGCTACAGATTTTCTACGCAATGGAGACAACAGAACAAGCGCAACCGTGGCTAAACACCGATGGAAACCTCCTTCGTTGCCTGTTATGTCATGCATGGGTTTCATTGTTAGTATTCGTTGCTTCCTTTCAGTGAAGTGCTAAGCTGGTCTGCTGCCAGCGCCCGTTTACAACTAGCCGCCCCACACTAACAGATGCGTAAAGGTGGCGCTCACAGCACATATAAGTTTGTCTGGCCAGCAGTGAAGACAATGCATCCTAAACTGTTAACTGAAAGCTCAACCATTTCCGAGCCGCCTCTGAGCCGAAATACTGACGGGTACATTTGAAATTTTAAATATATATATATAGATATTCTTCAGCATTCCGAACCATTGAGGTTTTATACTGCAGATACAAGCACAACCATTCAAAGATACAAACAGAACCATTCGTCTCTCTGGTTGACCTTCTCTTGCCAGTAGCTGATTCCAAGTGCTTGTAGGTCTGTATGTATAGTATCTCTCCACCGTCTTTGTTGGTAGACCTCGGGGTCTACGGTCATTTATTTCCTGAGTGCAAGCGAGTTTTGTTTCCCTATTATCTTCCATTCTTTCTATATGCCCCAGCCATTGCAGTCTATTAGCCTTCATGATACCAGTGATTATCGGGGAGTTTAACAGATAATAAATATCTTTATTGCTTCTTCTTTTCCACTCTCAACTTTGTGTATCCCTAATGGGCCCAGAGATGCGTCTTAAGACTGTGTTGTCAAAGGTTTGTAACAAGGCTTCGTCTCCGTTAGTTGTACTCCAGGTTTCAGAGCCATACAGCACAACTGGTCTGATCAGTGTTTTGTATATTGTGATCTTGGTGGTACGAGATAGCTCATTTGATTTTAGTAGATGTTGTAGTGCATAGTATAACTTATTTCCAGAGTAGATTCTAGCTTGTATTTCTTCCCTTATTATGCTGGAGCAGTTGAAGATTGTACCCATGTATGCTTTCGTTCTTTTAACGGTCATATTATCTATTTGTATGTGGCCAGAGTTTTTAGCCGTTCCTTCTCTTGAAATTACCATATATTCTGTATTATCTTGGTTGATAACCAGCCCCATTTGTTGAGTTTTTCCTTTAAGTGAGTCAATATTTTCAATGTCTTTTGTTCATTTTCCTCTACAATATCTATATCATCTGCATAACCAAGCAATCTGGATGTTCCTCCAATAGCACATTCCTCTTTTACCTTCCTTACAACTTTCTCTAGAGCCAGATTGAAAAGGAGCGGCGATAGTGCGTTTCAAGCCAGAAGTTATTTGGAAAGGGTCTGATTTCCTGCCTTTTTATGTTACTATATTATAAGTATCTTCCATGCATAGTCTGGTCATGTTCTTTGGAATTCCAAATTCCTGCATATCATTCCATAAACTATGGACACTATCATAGGCCTTTTAAACATATCTCTCTCTCTCTCTCTCTCTCTCTCTCTCTCTCTCTCTCTCTCTCTCTATATATATATATATATATATATATATATATATATATATATATATATATATATATATATATATATATATATATATATATATATATATATAGGTCAAGAACATGGTATTGTGAAAATAAACATTCGGAAGGTGACGGGAATGCAAATACTAAATAAATAAGGTGGCATGAAACTGATCATCATCATTATCGTTGTAGTCATAATCAAGTGTCCTGCCATATGACAGCGGCGTTCACGCATTTCCACCGATCTCGATCCCTGTTATTATCATATGTTGATGATATTCCTCCTTGCCGTTGCCCCAGTCAATCCAGCATCGTTGTTCTCGGTCTGATCTGTCTTGTCGTCACCATGTTTCCTAATGCCTCTATTACCAGACATGCCCAAGGACTAACCTTTGTTTCCTTCTTATATGTGTATATGATGTCTTACATTTCATTAGCTTTTGCCAAGCACCAGAGCATCTCAGACATCACATCTTCGGCGTCGTATGATTGATTTCATTTAAAGATACTGTGGTGGTTTTCTTCTACCTTCCATATACAAAATGTGGTCTTTCACCGCTGCCTGTAACAACCGTTTCAGGGTCTCAGGGCAAGTGAGTGCTCTGCTCCACTCAGTAGTAGAGGTGTTCGCTTATCCCAGTAGACGTTTTCTGCTTGTATGACCAATGTATACAATGACAGATGACGGCTGCAGCTGTATGTTAAGCGTAAGACAAAAGTGTCTGTGAATTCATAGCAAAAGTCCAGTGTTTAGTAACTCAACTCAAATCAAATCAAATCAACTTTATTTTAAAAGGGTCACTAATTGGGCACGCTGGTCCGTCTTAAATTCGGCCCTTCCAATCACTCATCTTTCGTCCATCAGGAGCATTATACATTCACATAGGAAGAAAAATAAAAAAAAACATTGTGAAATGAATGTTGTAAACGTAAATAAGGCAAATTACCATGTTATGAGGCCCATCTCCCACCTACCCACACATCACCCCACCCACAAATCACCCCCCCCCCCACACACCCCCATCCACCCACACACACACCCAGGGACACATACATACCCCACCAACCGACCCATCCTCCTCACGCACATCCCCCACCCACACACACTGCCCTCACCTGTTCCCCCAACCCAAACACACTCACCACCCACACAAACATCCCCCATCAACCCACACATTCCGCGCCCACCCACATATACATCCTCTCCCCACCCACACCTCCAACCACCCATCCCCCAACCACACCTCCATCGACCACATATTCCCCACCCACGCACACACATCCCCCACCAACCCACACATCGCACATCCACTCACAAATCTCCAAACCATACACACACATACCCACGAACTGACATCTCCCTACCCACACACACACACACACACACACACACACACACAAACACACACACATATCTCCCTAATCACCTATACATCCCCAATCCACTCACACACACCCCACCACCCACACATACATCCTCCACTCACCCACACATGCTCTAGCCCACATCCCACCACACGAGATTCCCAACCCACGCACCACACACACATATCCCTCACCCACACAGCCCACACCCACATACCACCACACATCCCCCACCTACACATCACACATATATCCCCCACCCACATACCACACAATATCCAAACCCACAAACACACATCCCCCACCCACACACCACACACATATCCCCAACCTACAAACCATACACCTCTCCCCACCCACGCACACATTCCCCACCCATCCACCAATACACACTCACTTACTCACCCACACATCCTCCACTACGCACCCACACACCCCCACCCCCAACCAAACATCTCTCGATCACACATATCACCACACACATCCTCCACCCACTCACGCATCCCACCCCGACACATGCACATCCCACACCCACCTACATATCCCTAAGCCACTCACACACCCCCACCCACACATTCCCCATCCACGCACACATCCCCCCCACCCCCTCACCACCCACACATATTTCCCCCAACTACCACACATTCCCTACTCACCAACACATATCCCCCACCCATACACACATTCCCCGCACCCATCACACACATCCCCCACCCATACACTATCCCCCACCCACACACATATCCTCACCCATCCACCACAAACATACTTGGCATATGATACCACACCGTCAAGTCTGAGAATTGAGGTGGAGGCGGTTACTGCAGCTTTCCGCTGGCTGAAGTACAAACAGTATAAGCGTGTTGTGATTGCAACTGATTCACAAAGCATGTTGACAAAGGTGAAGGCTGGTGTGCTTCGTGCTGAATGGCATACATCAATTCAGAGGTCGCGTTTTGAACATTCAATGGATCTTTTCTGCAGGTCATTCTGGTGTGGTTGGAAATGAACAAGCAGACATATTGGCTGGAGCTGCATCATTGACGGGTGATTTGATGCATGATAAGGCAGATATGGCGAAGGCTCTCTGGAAGCGTGTAAATAATGCAGAAAAACAGACAGACTATCATGGTCTAGAGCAGTGGTTCTCAACCGGTGGGGAATTTCCCCCCCCCCGGAATTTTAGGGTTTCCGGGGGGGGGGGGGGGGGGGGGGGGGGGTTATGAAGACCATTTCAAGATCGCGTTAATACAAGAACTGATTACTTGATATTGTTATTCCCTTCATACTTACAGTTAAGTACGTCTCATCCTTCTAAAATTCATTTTATAAAGTAAGTAGACCCACAAATCATGTTTTATGTGGCTTGTTTTAGTATGTGCTATTAAATTTACCTTACATTTTTACGTATACTGTGTAGGGGTGGGGGGATTTTTAGATAGGAAATATGAAAGGGGGGGGGGGAATGACGTTCTGAAAAAAACGGTGAAAGGGGGGGGGGGGGGGGGCACGGGCCAATTTTTGATAATGAAGGTTGGGGGGGGGGGAATGACGTTCTGAGATATGGTAAAGGGGGGCACGGGCCAAAAAAGGTTGAGAACCACTGGTCTAGAGAGAATGCAGAAACAAGGGGTAGTCAGAGGATATGGTAGACAATTGTCACTCAGAGATAAGCAAGACGGACCTATAATCAGATTATAATGGGCGCCATTAGTATTGGAACTCTCCGCTGGCTGTTGAAGATGATGACTAAGCGCTTATGGAAATGTCACTAGTGAGATGTTGTCGGTTCTTGACTAAACTCAACTCACGACTGCCGCTGGATGTGACTATGTGAAAAGAGAGGTATTGGATCACAGGGGTGTCGATGATGTGTGTGGAACTGCCATAAGCCAATGTTATTCAAACAGTTCGGTCAGTCTTAGAACAGAAAGCTACTTCGTCAACACTTAGGTGTGTGTCCACCAAGAATACCACTTAATCAACCTTTGGGATAAAAAAAAGGTCTGAAAGTCTAAACATCGACAGGGTCGACTTCATTGCACCGTGTTATATCCCTTATGGTTCGGTCTCTCTCCGCAGCGCGGAAAGCGTCGCACCAAGCACGAACTCCGTAGCTCTAGCGACGACTCACAGGAGTCTCCGAAAAATTTAACTCGTGAACCGAAGGACGCTGCCCGGAATCGAATCCACAACCTTCGGAGCCCGAATCAAACGACCTGACCACTTCGCCACAGAGACTTCCGACCTTTGGGATGGGTGCACTCAGGTGGAATTTATAATGTTACATATTACACTGTTTAACTCTGTTCTCGGTTAGACTGTTCGCAGTTCCCCTAACTTATGAATATTCACGCCAGGGTGTCATGTGTCCACGTGTAGTCAGTGTGATGCAATGTCCGTGACATTTTGGTTATCCCCAAAACGACCTTGCATGCATCTATGCAGCACGAAATGAAACCTTTGTTAAAGTTATCCAATGTTGTTCTTACTACGCAGACATTACGGATGAAATGTCCAGACCAGAATGATTCTGTCAAGTGAATGGGCAGTTTATGTGTCCAGATCCGCTTGTCTTGTAACCCGGGAGGCAAGTTTAGCAGCGTTATCTCAACTGTGATCAGGAGATGAACGGCCGAGGGAGACATCTGACATCTCTTGAGATTTCTCACAGAAACCTTCATCATCCTGACAGACTTCATGTATGTAAATATACGCATTTGGGAAAACGACATGGATCTTTAGGGTGACGCACGCCGTGCAATAGAAATGTGAGCATCGTTTAGTTTATAAAGGGGGAAGAAAAAACAAAACAAATAGGAGTAATGGGAAAAGACACATCCAATAGGTTGACAGAGGAAGCATGCACCAAGCCCGTTCGCTATCTTCCATAAAGTAACAAACGAACACGATTATAGGAATTAGACGAAGACGTTCAAGGTTGTATGAGCACGTTATGGAGAGAAATACACGACTGATGGGGACTGAATACATAGAAATAAATACCAAGATGGTTTCAAAATTAAAGTTGGTTCGTTGGTTCTTTCATCGCATGTTATAATCGGGACACGAATACACACCTAATCCAAGTCTATGGTGATCATATCAGATGGCGAATCATGACGGCCACGCTTATTGACATGACACATGATGAGCTTGATGACTTTTCACTATCACAAAATTCTCCTATCTGGGTCTTTTCTATTGTTCAAAAATATCCAAGTCGTTTAACGTTTGCAAGTTGTTGTTGTTATTGTTTTTTTTTTCAGGGTATCGCTGTCAACAACATTGATGTCTTCGCAAGTTTACGTTCACTAGTTTGCCATTGATTTCTGAATGATCGATTCCCATCCCAACACGTCAAAACCCAGCGCGACACGTTCTGCTACCAAATCGGTTGCAGGTGTGTTTCGGACGCAGGTAAGCGAAATTACGAACCGCGCCTGTAACGCTTTTGCCACGGAGGCCGGCACTCTTCTCTTAGTATGGCAAAATTGTGACTACTTATAGTTTCTGCGATAAATGTGCAGTTTTCGTATGTTTATCAGAGAACCGTTTCGTTTGCATTATATTCTTTGGAGTTTCCTCGGAATCTACATAATAAATGTGACTGAAGGAAGTACAAATGATACAGTCTATGGAAAAACAGATGACCACCACACAGAAACACCGACAATGAGTTCAGTAACGGAACGAATGTTGTGATTGTAATCAAGAGACCTATAGAATTGTGAATATTACATGCCGATGATATTAGAACTGCCACCAATGGACATTTGGACAAAAAAGGTAACGGGTTCGTTATAATTCTTGTGTTGTCTAGTTGAAATATTTTGCTTTCTTCATGAGAAATGCATTCCTAGAATGCAAGAGAATGAAGTATAATTTAAAAAATAATAATAGATGGTCCTGCGTGCTCCCCTCTCTCTCTCTCTCTCTGTCTCTCTCTCTCTCTCTCTCTCTCTCTCTCTCTCTCTTTCTTTCTCTCTCTCTCTCTCTCTTTGTGTGTGTGTGTGTGTGTGTGTGTGTGTGTGTTAGCGCTGAATGTTGGGCGGCGATCACCAAACCCGTCACCCCACATTATGCCAACGTCTTCATGCGATGGAGAGCAGTTGGACGCGTATCCTAGTGTTAGAACATGCAAACTAAAGAGAACATGTCATGGCAGGACAGACCTAAGCCTTGGTGGGCAACTGGTATAGGATTGAACATCCCATGGGTGGACAGTTGCAACTTTGCTCTGCAGATTTTTGATGACGTTTCAAGATCGCTTATCACAGCCAGAGAGGTTGTACTTGATCTCTTACTCATCTGTAATTCACCAAAAAAGATGCCTTTTGGTATTCTACCTTCAACCATCCTCCATACATGGCCTATCTATCTAAGTCTACAAAGACTGAGCATGGACAGAGAGAGAGAGAGAGAGAGAGAGAGAGAGAGAGAGAGAGAGAGAGAGAGAGAGAGAGAGAGAGATAGATAGAGAGAGAGAGAGCACGTAATATCACTCGCACTATACTCGCTGTTGTCCCCAATATGGTATCTCTACAGTTTTATGCGCGTTTATTTACGAAATCCCCGTTGGTTGGCTCTTGTGCCACCTGTATTTATTTGTTGTTCATCGGCCACCCTGACCTCTGAGGTGCACACCAGGATGTGACTCACTCCTCTCGAAAGAGGAACGAAGAAGAGGAAGAAGATGTCGATACTGAGAACCAAGGAGAGAGTTAAATCTGAATCTATAAGAATAAATTAAGACAGAAACAAGAATTAATTAAACCTTAATCTATAAACGCGATTCTTGTTCTAATCTGCACACATCTTCCGTCTTATGCTAATACTGTTCAAAGGTACAGAGTGATTTGTTAAGAATGTTCATAAATACTTGAATGTTACATTGCGGTATTAATTGTTCCAGATGCATTGGTGTTATATTTCATCTGGAGTAAACTAAGCAGGTCAAGAGAGGGATCCTGCTGCACGGACAACATATGGTCTCTACAATTCAACCCAGCTTTATTTTAGGGAGAGGTGTAACTCTGTCACTGATCCCAACCATGAGTTGTAGTTATTATACCTTCTTTGTGTACAATGTAACAAGCTAGCGTCTTTCAAGGCTGCAAGGTGCCTTTGCTATAAATATCAATCGCTTATCAATATCTTATTAATGTTTTTCTTAATATGTTTCTAGTGATCTCGAATATCTTTGGTGACTCTAAATATTATTGTGTAATACACATAATCATCATCTTGCACGCGTCTGACGTCCGTTGTCTCGGATGGCAGTGTAAGGTGCACCCAGTCGGGAACTTCCCAGCCGGCGCAGGTTAGCGTGGCAGGCGTTTCGAGAATGTGACCGCAGCGCGAAGCCGAAGGAGCGATTTGAGCGGGTGAAAGAGCATTTTTTGTACGAGCGTTCGACGAAGGTTCCGATAAGCGCCCGCTCTCTCTCGGTGAGTAGTGGACCTGCAGTCGGTTAGCTGGCATAGCTTTTCAATCAGTTCTGCCTGGCGTAGCTTGAGGCTCGTCGGTAGACGTCCGATGGTTTTGCATGTATCACCGAGTACTAAGAGGGCGCGCTGAGCTATTGCTACTCTTGACCTGTGTGTGCGTTAATAGTCCGTCCGTGCGATAGATATCTGGTTGATCCTGCCAGTAGTCATATGTTTGTCTCAAAGATTAAGCCATGCATGTCTAAGTTCACACTGTCTCACGGTGAAACTGAGAATGGATCATTAAATTAATCGATGCTCCTTAGATGACACGATCCTACTTGGATAACTGTGGCAATTCTAGAGCTAATACATACTGCTCTCAGCTGAGGCATATGATGCTTACCGGAAGCGGCAACGGAACAGCTCTGAAAATGTTGTTTTCCGGAAATGCTTACCGCGAATTGGTTTACTTGCGCTATCGTCTGTAAAGACGGCAGGGTGCCACTACATGCTTGGGTTTAGACATTTGGTCTACGGCTCTCAGCTGTGAGATGTGGCTGAACGTCTCTAAGTCAATATCCCCCGGGTGTAAGGGCCTGACCGTTACTCAATGGGTCACTGTCCAGATTTTCATCTGGTAAATGTACTCTTATAAACCTGTTGCTATGGCTTCCCAAGATTTTCAACTGGTAAATGAACTCTTGTAAATCTGTTGCTATGGTTAGTCAAGCTTACCGTCTACGTTCTGGGGGGGGGGGGATGAGGGTGGGGGGGGGGGGCGTGCGTGCATGCATGTGTGTATGTGTGTGATATTCTTTCACAGTGAGATTTGCAACTATACTTATTTGTCTTCTTTGAGACTATTTCTATTTTTTTCCTCTTAATTTTATTGTCTCCAATTTCCTAGTGTCGGCTAGCATTTCTTTTGTTAGATATGTATTATTCTTTGCCAGTTCTAACAAACTGGCCCCGGGCATACAGATTCATGTCAGTTTTCAGTCTCTGAGCTCGGCTCCATAATTGTGGCGAGGAAATTGACAGGCGTAGAGAATGGAAGTATGTCTGAATGTGGACATGGAACCTGTTGCCTAGGTCGCATCAGGATCCTGCTTCGGGACTTGTTCACATCCGCCCTCCTCCCCATCTTCTCTCTCACCGCCGCTTTATGAGTCTGATTTTGGCGTATTTCAGAATGGGTAATTACAATACAAAAAACTCGCCAGATTCTTTATCAATCGGTAAAACACTTTCATGTGAGACTGGTTAACAAACGCAACGTAATGGTACTTGTCTAACACGACATCCCAAATGTTACTTGTCTAACACGACATCCCAAATGGTACTTGCCTAACACGACATCCCAAATGGTACTTGTCTAACACGACATCCCAAATGGTACTCGTCTAACACGACATCCCAAATGGTACTTGTCTAACACGACATCCCAAATGTTACTTGTCTAACATGACATCCCAGTTGGTACTTGTCTAACACGGCATCTCAAATGATACTTGTCTAACACGACATCTCAAATGGTACTTGTCTAACACGGCATCTTTAATGGTACTTGTTTAACATGACATCTTATATGGTACTTGTCTAACACGACATCCCAAATTGGTACTTGTCTAACACGGCATCCCAAATGGTACTTGTCTAACACGGCATCCCAAATGGTACTTGTCTAACACGATATCTCAAATGGTACTTGTCTAACACGACATCCGATCGACACTAACCTCACCACCCAAGCCTTTCATCACCGTGCAGTACTTTCTGTGCAGAACATCAGTCTCATCACGGCCCCCGATAAGTGTCTCCTGCCTCCTGCCTCCTCATGTCCAAGGAGATTGAAATGCCATATTCGTGACATTTGTCAAGACCTTCACCCAAACACATCAAGACATATCACAGAAACTGGGATTAAGAACAAAACATGACTGAGTGAGATCAATATCAAATACCTGCGGTGCTTTGATGATGTAAACAGGGGCAGGTCCTTGTGAAATAATATATAAAAGAGAACAGTCGACAAGAGGTGGATGGCAATCAAACCGTATAAAGGCACCGTGAAGGCAAGAGACAGAGATGCTCGCGACTAATTACATTGGAAATGGCACCTGATTATGATGAAAGTCTTGGCCAGACAGACAATACAACATTAGAATCACAATAAAAATACATAATAAGTTGCGAATGTTGGCAGCAATATACCTATCTGACTGTTTTTGAATAAATAGAATCCCTAATATAACCATATACTTCATACAGAGATGCCGTAAAAGCCATTAAAGACATTCAGAGAATAATATTTATGCGCAGAAAATGTTCGAGAAGGGAACGCCTAGGTTAGGACATAAATCACAAAGAATAACCAGCAATGGCTGTCTTGTTAATTTGCGCCAGACAGGATCAATTTTATGGGGGTGGGTAAAGACATGCATAGAAGTTTGGCGTAGATTCTCTCTCTCTCTCTCTCTCTCGCTCTCTCTCTCTCTCTCTCTCTCTCTCTCTCTCTCTCTCTCTCTCTCTCTCTCTCTCTCTCACTACATACACACACACACCACACACACATATATATATATATATATATATATGTCATTCATGTCATGTCATTGGCACCTTTCCATCTTGACAGACGATAGTTTGATATATATATATATATATATATATATATATATATATATATATATATATATATATATAATATATGTATATATATAGAGAGAGAGAGAGAGAGAGAGAGAGAGAGAGAGAGTAACCCCTCGATTTTCGTCGATAATCCGTCGGAAAATAATCGACGAAATCCGAAACCGACGAAGATCGAGGCAATTAATTCCGTATGAATCCAATTAATTCGTTCTAGAACAGTGGTTCTCAACCGGTGGGGAATTCCCCCCCCCCCCCCCGAGGGGGGGGGGGGAATTTTAGGGTTTCCAGGGGTGGGGGGAATGAAGACCATTTCAAGATCGCGTTGATACAAGAACCGATTACTTGATATTGTTTTTCCCTTCATTCTTTACAGTTACGTACGTCTCATCCTTCTAAAATTCATTTTATAAAGTAAGTAGACCCACAAATCATGTTTTTTGTGGATGTCTAGACTTGTTTTAGTATGTGCTATTACGTACATCTTTACGTATACTGCGTAGGGGTGAGGGGGGGGGGATATTTAGATAGGAAATATGAAAGGGGGGGGGGGGAATGACGTTATGAAAATACGGTGAAGGGGGGCATGGGCCAATGTTTTGATAGGAAGGGAGGGAATGACGTTCTGACAATATGGTGAAGGGGCCAAAAAAGGTTGAGAACCACTGTTCTAGAATCTCAAAAATACGTAGCAAAAACACATTTTGTGGAGAATAAATATAGTATTTAATACTAAATTTTGGTTCAACACTTGTCCGAACTCGTACCTCCGCCGTGCCTAGTAACACTGTAAATACCAGTGCGCCTCTTAAATATTTTAAACCATCCTCCGTTGGCCTTAAAATCACTTAGTACACTAGCACTCGTCCCAGGCATTTTCTTAATGAGATCTGCATATATGATTGATTCCAAAACAGAATAGTCATCTAACTGGTTTTGATTTATCCAAATGAGTAATAACTGTTCGACATCTGCAATTGCTCGCGATCTCTGTTTCGTTAGCACATTCATGCCTTTTGCTACATTAGCCTCCTTTATTTCTTATTTTTTCGCCACAATGGAACCTATCGATGTGTACATGTGACAGATTTCAGCAATCTCAATGCCGCTTTCGTAGTTTTATTATTTGTTAGTGATACTCACACAACAAAAAACAACGCCTAAATGAGCAGATGAACACGTGGGCCCCCTTTTTTCGCAAAATTAGCAACGAGGTCTTGTGGTCACGCCTACGAAATCCGAGGCAATCGACGAAAAGAGAGAAAAATGTTCGCGGAAAAAAATAGATGAAAACCGAAACCGACGACGATAACCGAAGGCAACGAAAACCGATGGTTTACTGTATATAAACGAACATTTTTTTTTTTGCTCTCGCTCGCTTTGAACTCAAGCGTAGTCCATACACACTATGTTTGTAGTAGTGATGGGCTGAATTTTGCGTGTGAGTTAGCTTTCCTATTAACAGTGTCCCTCACCATCAAGCGAAACCACTCCGACTTCAGAGGTACTTGTAATTTACGTCCCCAAGTCAAGGACAACAGGTCAACATTTTAGTCCAGCTGTCCGGTGTAGGGGATGAACTGCTAATCTCGGCATCAGCATACCAGACGTTTAAGAATACCGTTCTTATCCATTGGGCCAGGCGGACCTGCATTTATATTGGTTATATGTGTTTACTGGCATGCAGTGATGTCTCAGAGCCATTAGGATATCATGAAATACTATACGACATAACTGCAGTTGGCTGAGATCGTTTCTCAGTTAACGCGATCAGTGTATGTGGACGTGCTCTGACAGTTCACGCCGAACAGGCATAAAGCGCCCTGGTTCGGCCGTCCAAGTACAGCGTAACAAATGCAGGCTCCCAGCCCATTAGTCATGACGGTTGTAATCTGTCGAAATAGTGTCAGTTCTACTAACATTGACAAGCTCACAAGTCAAAGTTGAAGAAGCACATTCAGCCTGCCGCAAATAATTGGCAAACTAGAATATGTCAAAATTCGTTTTGTAGACACGGTCCCAGTTAGCAAGCTCTATGATACACTCGCTGCTAGTCAGACACTTTTCTACCCAGAAAATCGGCGAGATAAAACTAATGATCACTCTAACAATGATTCGCCCTGCAGTCTATGCCGCGGTTGTCCAGAATATCTGTTTTCGAGTTTTCAAATAAAAAATCGAGTAAGAACTTCGCACTTCATAAAACACATAATAACACGAATACGTCTTTACTTGTGCCCATCACGCCATAAAACCCCGTGATAAACTGTTAGCGTGGGTAACCCATTCATGTTTGTCTGGATGTTAGTTATATCGTGTGTAGATATAGAGAGCCTGCCATTTCTACTATATTCATTTATGACATCACACTGATGTTGGACAACAAGATGTCTTCATCCGACATACAGGACTTCACGCTGGAGTTCACAGCCAGCGAACGCAAGCAAGCAAGCAAGCATATAAACTGATTAGCACTCACGCATCTTAACTAATACTAATAGTACGAGGGGAAGTCAATAAGTAAGTCACAAATGGCTGTGGAAAAATATCTAAATATGATAACAACTTGAAACGTGTTTATTTTGATACATATATTGTCCCTTTATTTCTGAACATAATTTGCACCACCATTGATGCACTTATCCCATCGTTTTATCAGTCCTCCCGAATCGGCTGCATAGAACTGCGTGCTCTGTTTTCTAAATCACATTTTCACTTCACATTCAACTTCGGCGTCATTCGCGTCCTTGAGAAAATGTTTCTACCCAGCTTTGCACCGCTTTACGGGACAAACATTTGTCAGCATAAACAGGAAGCATTTCCTTATGAATGTCCTTTGCAGGTTGTCCTTTTTGTCCACAAAAAACGCACAACAGCACGTTGCTCTTTGGTTGTACACTCCGTAAGTACAGTCGCCATTTTGTTTATGTGCTGCGCATGCGCATGAGACACCTAGCGCCACCTGACGAACTGGAATATAAAGTTCGATGTTGCTATCACCTACTGACACCCGAAGAAAACACCAACTACATTTACCTGCCATCCCACAGAACTGTGTGACTTACTTATTGACTCGCCCTCATATATGCAGTCTAGACTGTGAATTATGCCAATTCGGGGCATACAGTTTTGGAACATCAATTTCCAAGATGTTAACCTGAATTCGCTGTCTTCCTCTAGCGTGCCATGCATCGTTCGAAGATAGTGCGTCACTATGTATGCACTTCAAAGGTCATCATGTCGGACTTCCCCATACATTTGTGCAAGGTTTCCTTCCTCTAGTCAGATTCCAACCCAGGTACCTTACGGCCTGATGTCTTCGACTCACATTATCCGCATAACTTTTAACATGAAAAATATGCACACATCATCTGTGTTTGGCCTATCCGAATAGGCAAGGATCCGATCTCACTATCTACGAGATCAGGGAATGTGTAACATCATGAGACACCAATGGTTCGAGTACAAATGTCGAGTCATGTGTTCGGTATATAACCCAGAACATTCTAATCCTGTGGTGGACACTGCAACATCCCAGCCTAGCTATTCTCTCCATACTCTGGCTCTCTTTGAAGACATGAAAGAAGTAGACAATACAATAGAAAAGAGAAAGGTTGAAAGAAATGGCAACGCTGTTAATTCCAAATGACAATAGCGCCGCACTGAAGTAAGAAATGTTAACTACACACGGGCAGCTATAGACTCTTGTGGCAACATACCGTCACCTGCCCGTCTATTATCCATCTGAATCCAGAACTCTGGATCATGCACAAGATGCGTATTCGTCCATTTTACTGCACCATAAAGTAAGTATATGACAACTTTTCAAGGCCATGAGGGTATATGGTGGTAGACCATATTGTTGACCAATCGACAATCAATAGGTGGTGTTGACAATATCATGTTGGCCATCTTCACTTTCCGGGAAACTCACTTGTACCCACGTTGGGTTTGACTGACCTGAGGGCCCTTGTAGGTGAAAATATATTCCCCCTGACTGCACCATGGGTATTAAACATTACTGTTAAATAAACATAGGACAAATATCAACCACTCCCCCATCAGCTGTCTCTATACCCGCCCCCCCCCTCCGCCCACTACCACCACCAAAACCACGGTTCTTATTCTGGGTTTAGTAATCACAACCAGTAAAAAAGAGACACGACTGGTTCCTTGGTTACAATTTATTTACGTAACTCACAGAAATAACTATAAGGGGGAGGCGGAAAGAGAGAGAGAGGGGAGGATGAGGAGGAGGAGAAGGAGGAGGGGGAGGACACTGCAACTGATGATTCATCTCTACGTATATGGATTTTTTTCTCACCACTTTCCCAATTTTCGGAAATCGTTGATCAGAGGCGTTTTTGGCAATGCTCGTCGACATGGTTCTGCCCACATCTCGGGTATTAATTTTTGTATGTTGATTGCGTTCACTCTCAAAATACCGTATTGATTACGTGCTATCGTTTCCCGATAACCCCACTGTGACCTTTGGAGATAAACGTTAATTTGGATGTGATGTTATTGTGGGATTACTTGGGTGGAACAGAGAGGAAGACATCCCTGCTAGTAATGGTCAGACTTTCTTACATTCGTCTATTTCTTTCTTTCTATCTGTCTTTCCGTCAGTTAGCCCGTTAATCATTCTGTTTGTCTGTCTGTCTGGTGTCTTCTTCTTCTTCCTCGTCGTCCTCTTTCTTCTTCTTCAACTTCTCATTCTCTTTGGCCCCCTTGGTCTAATCTTCGTCCTCATCTTTTGTCTCCTTCTCCTCCTCCTCCTTCTATGTGTTTTTCTTCTGCATGCATGTTGCTGAATTTCAGAGTGTTTAAACTATCAAGTAGCTTTGCATTAATATATGTCTCTGTGCGAAAACGCATAAAGAGAAATATAATATAAAAAATCACAATATCTAAGACTTTGAAGATGGCTAGACCTCAGAGTTTAATTAATAATCACATTAGCAACTCACAACAAACATATTCCTGAACTCAAACACATGGGCAGCATTTTTATGGAATACAGGTCCGGTAGGAGAGAATTAAATGTCGGCGCTCCACGTTCGCTACAGGATTAATAGAATGGTCATCTGTTCCTCCGTACTCGCAGGGATGACACAATGTGATAGTCCCAATACTTCACATAAACAGCAGATTCCCTGACAGTGATATCCAAGTAAGATATCAGAAGGTTACGGCCGTGACGTACCAGCTCTCACCACAGCTCAAACGCCCAAGAATCAACATGGAAACCACAGGACAACGCTACCATGGATCAACATCACGCCATTTCTTTGTGACCACTGTCAAACTTGGTCATTAAACAAGTCGTAAGAGAGGAAGATCACCAACATGTGAGATGAGTAGCTATCAATGTAACCGGATGAGACAGACTAAGTATTGCTGACATCAGAGAGATCGCAGGAACAACACCATGCATCGATTACACGAAGAGACATAATAAGGTGGTTCGGTCATCTCATAATAATACAGCCTGCAAAACTACCCCTATATGCCTACAACTGGTACCGAATCGGTTACAAGAAATGAAGAATAACATCGATGCCAGCTCTTGTCGATCGCTATGAGAGCGAACGACTGGTCAGCTATTGACCCGTGTACTCAAGCCTACAATATGCGATGTGTCTAACACTATTGCGTGGCGAAGTGTTTAAGCTGTCACCTATTGACCCGTGCACTTAAGCCTACAATACGCCATGTGTCCTAACACTATTTCATGGCGAAGTGTTTAAGCTGCCACCTATTGACCCGTGCACTTAAGCCTACAATACGCCATGTGTCTAACACTATTCCGTGGCGAAGTGTTTCAGCTGAGGAGCTTGTCAGTTCTATTCCGGTCTTTGTCATTCAGCTCACGCATGCAATCTTCTTTGAGACTTCTGGAGGTCGTCGCATGGAGCTGCGGAGATCGTTCTCTATGCGACACGTTCGTCGCCCTGCGGAAAGAGACCGAGCCTTATAGGATAAAACCCATTGTAATGAATTCCACCCGTTCGCTTGTAAACTTCGTATACCAACAGCAGGTCCTTGGTGCGGGACTTGTTTACAGCGGAACCGGTCAACATTAGCCAGAGCAACAAACACACCAGGAACTAGAACATACACTGCAGCTCCCCACAACTCCTCTCCGCAAGATCAGAACCAGCACAGGGAAACACAAAACAGTTCCTCTACTGATTCCGCCTCTGTGGTCAAGGGAATCAATTCGTAATCTCGCACACCACCTTCAATATACAGCTGTGGGAGATTTGGCAGCAAAAAGCAGCTGAACTTGCCTTGTGTTAATTTTTATAAAATGGTGTCGGTCGTTCAGAAAGCAATGACACTACTGAACGTAAACTTTCCAGTTGAGTTGAGTTGAGTCAAGAACCGACATCACTGCACTCAGGACATTCCCATACGTGCTCAGTCCCTTCATTCAACAGCCAGCGAAGAGTCATACCGTCATACATATAGAGTCATGCATAATCGTTCCCACCGCTATCTGATTAAATGTTCTCCTGGTCTTCCCTCTCAGTTTTGAGATTCTTCCAGAACCCCTGCCGATCCCCCGCAATCTCATTCTTTCCACATATGGGTTCTCAATCTGTTCCTCCGCCTTCTCCACCTGGTCCCACAAGCGCACGACCACCTCCCCCTTGTCCATAGGCAAGATACCACCAAGAGGTGCATTCCCTGCTAGCCTATCAGCCTGTTCATTCCCCCGTACACCCGCATGGCCAGGGCAAAATATCCATACAATTCTCACAATCTGTGACCTCTGAAGCGACGAGAGCCATTCCACACGAAACATTCCTTTCTCCACCTTGCTAAGCATATTCTTTGAATCCGTAATGAACACAACGTGTGTTGCAGTAGTCTCCTCTAGCCACCGGAATGCCGCTGTTACTGCCTCCACCTCCATTCTCATGCTGGAGGTCGTAGTCTCATATGCCAGGCTCTCCTTTTTAAAGACTCGCCCATTAGCCTTTGCAATAAAGCCCCAGCCACTACGTCTGTTTCTCACCACTGACCCATCGGTGTAGATGACTATGTCACCTTGATGTGTGTTGCTCTGGATCAGCTGTTGCACTTCAAACTCAGTGCGGCCCGCTGCCCATTCTCTGCACTCACGACCCGGTGTTATTATTACATTGTGCCAATCCGTCATGTCATCCGGAACTTCAACCCAATCTCTTTCACGATTGATAGTCTCTAGATCACACACCTGACTTATAGAAAGTTCTGCCTGTGTCATCCAGGACCTGCCTCGTCTTAGTATATGACTCTTTACCATATCCATTGCTCATGCAGCGGGTGATCCCTATCTGCGGCAACTCTCAGGTACCATTTGGCCCGAAGGACCCTATGCCTATCCGTCATTGTAGGTAGCGCCAGGATATGCCTCATGCAGATAATTGGTGTGTCCTTTGTGCACCCCAGTATTAATCGCATGGTAGCATTCTGTATGCGCTCCATCCTTTCAAGTTGGTTTTTTGATACTGTCAGCAGCCCCAAACCATACTCAATGACAGAAATTATTAACTGCTGAAAGAGCCTGTACAGCATCCTCTGATCTACTCCCGGTTGCTGCCATAGCCCTCAATGCATTAAGTCCCCTACCAGCCTTCACCACCAAATCCTCCACATGATCCTTAAAAGACAAACACCTGTAAAGGTGTACTTCAATTTACTCTCTCGACTAAGAGGACATCCATTCAACATAATACCTGGGGGTCTGCCTTGACGATCCGGTTATCCAGGGAGTACCACACAACCGATGCCTTGTCTGGGTTTAAAATGGCCACTGCGTCCCTGCACCACTCCGTCACCTTGTCTACCGCACGTGAATGTTATTGCAGGTGAATGCCAATAAATCACGAACAGCCAAGAATTGCTGGAACTGACTGCAACTTACTGTAAAGACTTCAGCTAACGTATTGAAATATCTAGTATGTCTTGGAGGTCAACCAGAAGAAAAAGGCATATATAAACAAAATCATAATTGACTACAACCAATAGAAGCAATTTTCTCTGAGAAAACAATAAGGAAACACCTTCAGTAAAAGACGAGCTTCAGAGATACACCACCACTGGACAGGTACTAGTAGCAGGAGGCAAGAGAAAGCAGCTGAACAGAATTAAGAGTGCCTGCGACCCAGACAAAATTTCAGGTATCTCTCAACATGATCCTTGCTACTACCTGGCAGAAGCTGAAAAGCTCAAGGTCATGTTGGCATACAGGCAAGGCCACCTCCGTTAAACCTTAATTAGACAGCAATATTATCAATTTCAAAACAATGTATTCCTCAGCGAATGTAATGACATTTAGTGAGGAGTTAACAATTAGGCGGTTCCAGCCATTTCTGTTCAAACAGAAATAGTTCGTTTTAAATGTAAAATTACCGTTGGGATAATGCATGCTCGCGTTCACACAATACCTGTAACTATGTGTTTGAAGTATTTCATACAAAGTATTATTCATTTTGTCGCTTTATATGATATATAACGCTGAATATTTTTTTTTTTTTGGTCACATGGTGAGAAGAGAGGCACTGGATAACATCGTGACACTTGGAAAGATCGAAGGGAAGAGAGGCAGAGGCAGACTAAGAGAAATGATGCTGGGTGGATTGAGGCGGTGGCATGGAAGAATATCAACAGCGGAGTTGATCCAGAAAACCAAAGACCGAGATCTGTGGAGAGTCATGAATGCCTACGCCAGCTGGCATAGCACTTGATGGTGATACAGTATGCGCCCGGCGAGATGCAGCGAAATATGTCAGGCAATAAATCGTGCAAGATAATATGTGTAACTTCTGTGTGTAGAATTATCAAATCCTGGCACGCCGGGAAGAAAACTATAAACGTCATGGTAATCAATAGGGAGAGATGCCATAACACTGAAGGCGGCGTGTTAGCACGGCAATTTGTTTACCTGCTTGCCAGAACAGTTGCCCGGCCTTCAAATGTCAGTACAACACAAGTAGCACATGACCTGTTCACACGCTTTAAGTACATTCGGCATAAAGTGCCAAACCCATTTTTTTACAGACCAATCGACACTCGGTAGGTTATGTCAGATCACGACTTCTGCCTGTACTGTCTGGTACCTACTGTCCGATGTGTCGACTTGAGAGCCCAGGTCCATTGTTTGGGGCGCAAGTTCGCTTTGAACTCAAGCGTAGTCCATGCACACTACTTCTAGTAGTGCTGTATTGAGTTTTGCGTGTGGATTAGCTTTCCCTATTTACAATGTCCCTCTCCATTAGGCTAACGCAATCCGACTTCTGAGATATTTATAATTTACATCCCCAAGTCAAGGATGAGAGGCCATTACTGTATCGCATCTATCCCAGTTGTGTCAGTATTTCCTCGCCACTACTGTACCGCGTCTGGCGACTACTGTACCGTGTCTCCCCCAGCTGTGTCAGCATTATCTGGCCTCTACTGTACCGCTTCTGCCCACTACTGTACCACATCTGGCCACTACTATACCGCATCTCCCCCAGCTGTGTCAGTATTGCCTGTTTACTACTGTACGGCGTCTGGCCACAACTGTACCGCCTCTCCCCAGCTGTGTCAGTATTGTCTGGCCTCTACTGTATCGCATCTCCCCCTGCTGTGTCAGTATTGCCTGGCCACTACTGTACCGTGTCTGGCCACTACTGTACTGCGTCCCCCCCCCCCCCCAATTGAGACAGTATTTTCTGGCTACTAGCTGTACCGCATGTGGCCACTACTATACCGCGTCTGGCCACTACTATACCGCGTGTGGCCACTTTTGTACCGCGTCTTCCCCATCTGTGGCAGTATTGTCTGGCCACTACTTTACCGCGTCTCGCCCAGCTGTGTCAGTATTGCGTATTATTCATGCACGTTCGACTCTAGAAGCGACCAGGTCTTGTCAAGAAATTATCAAGGCAGCAGGAAAGGAAGAGAGCAAGTCACACAGCTGAAGGTTAACGCGACCTAATATGTGTTAACTAGTAACACTTGAGACCGTTTTATTTACACCCATCTGGTGCAAATAAATAGCAACATTGGAATTAAACATGAACATTTGATTAAAACAGGCAACTGTGAACTGAAACAGCAACAGTTTAAAGAAATAGCAACATATAAATGAATCTGCAATATGGGAATACAATTGCAACATGGGGAAACAGCAACATGGGAATAAAATAGCAATATCGGATATAAATAGCAACAAAGGGGGGGGGGGCGGGAGAATATGAAAATAAAATAGCAGCACGACAATAAAATAGTGTCACAGATCCATTTAGGGTTAATTATTGAGCTGAATATCTGTTGTAGTTTAGTTTTTGACTTGTAGTTGAGTTTAGTTGAGTATCTGTTGAGTTTGTTATCTGTTGTAATATCATACTTGCACTCCGGACATGTCCATAGGTGCTCAGATCAAGCCCCCCACCCCCAAGATATGCATCAGCATCCGGCCGCTAATAGAGCCTCATTATCCCGATGTGCATTCTCGTGTTTGGCCGTGCCAATCTTACTCCCAAGTCTTTCATTCTCGATAACCATGTCGATTCACTGGCGTTAAAGTCCTATGTTCTCTACATCATCTCCAAGGGCATTAATCATATCGACACGATCCACGGGCCGGCTAACTGGAGATGCAGGACCAGCAAGTTTATCAACTCGTTCATTTCTCTCAACTCCCGCATGTCACGAGACGAAGATGAAGGTGACTCTGTGAACGGTAAACTTCCACATCCATTCAGTTCACTGTCTGCTTATAAAACCGGCTCGACTCTTCGGATAATGCTCATTGGATCACCCAAGACAAAACATGGGTATAATCCTGTGATTCCAGTCATGTGAAAGCCCGTGTCGCTCCATCACCTCTATTGTTATGCTGCTCGTGGTCATAGAGTGGGCACCACTGGCTTCTTGACCGGTCCGGTCCGCTGAACGTGCCGTGAATGCCCACGCACTTCTCTGCTGCTGGATAGCAGATCCATCTGAATAGATAAGCACATTGGAATAGTCAGAATGTTCCCTGGTGAGCTCTTTGACCTCTACATTGACAGCAGCAGGATTCTGCTCTCTGCACCTCATGTCAAGTGTGTTATACGGGAGAATGTGCAATTAAGAGCTGAAGGTAAAAGCACCAATTCCTTGCCGGGGTTGATATTGGTAAGATTGCAGACCTTCCTAATTACATCTTCCGCCCGACCCATCCTTGATTTATCCTCCTTAGCGAGCCACTCTTTTTTTTTTTTTAAATAGAGGTGCTTCTCATCTGCACCTATTTTCAGAACAGAACATGTGTATTAATAAATGTTTGAACAGTAGTGAGTTGAACAGTAGTGAGTTCCCTTGAAGCAAGATGGCGGGACATTTCTTCGTCCCGTAAAATGGAACGTGTTTTTTCCGAAATGTGTATGGATTAAGTGTTTTTTTCGTGGTGAAATGGAGTTCGGACCGTGCAACGGAGTTCGTGCACGCGCGTCCGGCCTTCTTTCGGCGTATCATCGGCGCCCGGTGGCGATAGTTAAGCCTAACATGACGGCCAGACGACCAGCTAGGACACAACGTGGTAAGAGGGCGGGCGCGCGCAGAAGGCGCTTAAAATGTGACAGATTGGGTATCGGAAATGTTCGAGTACTGTACTGGAACTGTGCATCATTTAGTCAACGCAGACCCATTCTTGAAAAACTACTCTACGGAAACGATATTGTAGTCTTGCAAGAAACACAGCTCACCGACGGAACAGTCAATGTTGCGGGATTTCAGGGTTTCTTTAACAGGCGGCACCTCGGACAGGCCATTCTGGTCCGCGACAACATACTAGTGTCTGAGATCGATATGTCCGCCTGGAACAGCGATGCCCTGCAAGTGCAGGCATTAAGAATAATGACACCAGTGCAGCTTGTAATCGTTAACGTCTATGCGCGAAATGGGAAGGTCGACGTGCGACAATGGCAGAGTTTGTTCGATATGGATGAAAGGCATATCATCTACTGCGGGGACTTCAATGCCAGAGGCAGTCAATGGGGGAAGTGTATCACCAATAGACAGGGAGAAGATTTGGAGGACGCCCTGGCATCTGCTGCCCTAATCTGTCTGAATGATGGGAAGGTCACTAGAATGGCCACTCGACCAGGCGACTCTGACAGCATCATTGACTTGGCTCTGGTGTCGCCCACCATCGCACCAAGGTGCCGGTGGGGCACACTGGGATACCACGATAGTTACCACTACCCTTGTGTCATCCTGATCAAGAAAGACGGGGCCATGAGTCAAAGAAACAAGACCAATGCCTTCCCGTACGACACCACTGGTCAAGACGCCATAAGCAAGATCAGAAGAAGGAAACTAACTTCCTCCCGTAGGAGACAAGAAAGATGGCTGCAGCCACCATGGTGGAATGGAGAGGTCGAGAAGGTGTGGCTGGGAAAGAGGCAGGCTGTCAAAGACTGGCAAAAGGCCAGAAAGGCTAACATGCCACAGGTTGAGTTGGCGAACCTGAAGACTGAGGTCGTTAGGACGACGACTTTATTCAAATCCTGCGCCAAACAGGCCAAGGCCGACAAATGGGACGAGTTCTGCAGGAAGGTGTGCTCCGAGCAATCTCTTACGACATTCTGGCGCCTCCACAAGAGCATGAACGGTGCTGCACAACGTAGGGGTATTCCAGACTTTCAAGGCACAGACCTCGCATGGAAAAAGTCGGATGCGGATAAAGGTAAGGCCCTTCTTGCACGCTACATAGAACAGACTGACCAGAAAGACGAGCCCGCCAGACAGAGGACCACAACAACACTCTCTCAGTTGTGCGAGGGGGTCGGGACAGACGAAGAATGGACAATCACAGTTGACATATTGCGTGCGATGCTCAAGAAATCACCTAACACCGCCCCAGGCCCAGACGGCATCCGATATGGTGACCTAATGGTGATATCAGATGATGACATGGAAGAACTGGCCAGAGAATTCAACACCAGTATCCAGAGGGGTCAGGTCAAAGAAGAATGGCTACACAGCTACTTGCTGCCGCTGCCAAAACCGAACAAAGACCACTCCAAGATAAGCGGCTACAGAATCATTACGATGCAGAATACTGTTGGCAAGCTACTGGAGAAAATTGTAGCACACAGACTTGCTTGGGACTTGGAACAGCTCTGCTGCTTCCCGCCCACACTTGGAGGATACAGACGCAACAAAGAGTCATGGCTGAATGCGGCGGTCTTTGCTCAAGATGTTTACGAAGGATTTCAGGTCAGAGAAGAGACATGTGCGGCCGCCATAGACTTAGAGGACGCATATAACAGAGTATCTTTCGAGCACTTGATGCAAACCCTCCTCAGACTGAAAGTGCACCCTCACCTTGTACGATGGATAGCTGCAGTTCTACTCCAAAGGAAGGTGGTGCTAAGATGCGGGAGTTGGTCTTCTGAGCCGATAACGATATGTCCAGGATTGCCGCAGGGTTCACCACTGTCACCAGTACTATTCAACGTGTATACGGTGCCGATCACTGAACAACAGTTGGATGGGAGGGGTAGGACTCTATCATTCGTTGACGACATCCTCGTGTATCGACAGGGTCGAGATAGACAGGCGGTTGCCAACTATATGCAGGGCGAACTAGATCGAATTTCCTCATGGTGTGCTGATGCCGATGCCCTTGTCAACCCTGCAAAGGCAACGGTTACATGGTTCTCACTAAACAACCATATTGTGAAAACAGACCTGCCGGCAGTAAGAATGGATGGGAGCATTCTGAGTAGAACCCAGTCAATGACATATCTTGGCGTGAGGCTTGATCGTAGCCTGTCCTTCAGAGATCATGTCGATTATGTCATAACGAAGGCTCGAAAAGGTTTGGCAGCAATGAGAGTCATGGCGACTGCCAATATCGAGCAAAGACTGCTATTACTTCTGTTCCAAGGACTTGTGCTTTCACGCATCGAGTATGCCCTGGCCATCCTCACTGTCAGCCCTACACAGATTGGAAGACTTGAAAAGGTACAAAACGAAGCCATGCGCATCATTTTGGGCTGCACGAGAGACACCAGCTGTGTAGCAATGAGATACCTCCTTGACTTCCCGACAATGGAACACAGGATCAAGATCTGGAGAGCTCGTGCATACTTAAAAATAAGTGCAGATGAGCAGCACCCTCTGCATGACGCTGTATTCAGAGAAAAGGGTGACAGGCTAAAGAGGGGCAAATCATGGATGGGTCGGGCGGAAGATGTCGTCGGACAGGTCTGCAGTCTTACCAGTATCAACCCCTGGCAAGGAATGGGTGCCGGTGCCTCCAGCTTTTAAGTGTACCTTCTCCTGCATTATCACACTCGACAGACGGTGCAGAGAGCAGAACCCTGCCGCTGTCAATGCAGAGGTTAACGCGCTCATCTATGATCACTCAGATAGCCCCGAAGTGCTCATCTATACAGATGGATCTGTTGTAAAGCAGCAGAGAAGTGCGTGGGCATTTACAGCCCGTTCAGCGGGCCGAACCGTTCAAGAATCCAGTGGTGCCCACTCTATGACCACGAGCAGCATGACGATGGAGGTGATGGCAGTTACACAGGCTTTCATATGGCTGGAATCACAGCATTATACCAACGTGTGTGTACTAAGTGATTCAATGAGCATGATTCAGAAGGTCGAAGCTGGATCTGTACGTAGACAGTGGACTGAGTCGCTGCGGAAGTCTGTTGTCCGCAAAGTCACCTTCATCTTCGTCCCGGGACATGCGGGAGTCGAGGGAAATGAACGAGCTGATAAATTGGCTGGCTCGGCACCCCCTGTAGATGGCCAGCCCATGGATCGTGCCGATGTTATTAACGCCCTTAAAGATATGGCGAGAACAGAGGATTTTTAAGCCAGTGATTCCACATCGCTTTCCAGGATGAAAGACCTGGGAGTAAGAATCGGCACAGCCAGACGCGAGAGGTACATCGGGAAAACAAAGCGCCTCGTCAAGCAACACAGAACTGGCACTATTAGCCACCGGACGCTGATGCATATGCTGGGGGGAGGATCTGAGCACCTATGGACATGTCCGGAGTGCAACGAAGATACCCCAACTGATAACTAACTAACTAACTAATAAATGTTTACTGTACTTTATTACACTACCATAACATTTGGTGAGATGATCATGTGTATTAAATGTTTACATTACTTTATTACATTACTGTAACATTTGGTGAGATGAACATGTGTTTAAATGTTTACCTTACTTTATTACATTACTGTAACATTTGGTGAGATGAACATGTGTTTAAATTTTTACTTTACTTTATTACATTATTGTAACATTTGGTGAGATGAACATGTGTTTAAATGTTTACCTTACTTTATTACATTATTGTAACATTTGGTGAGATGAACATGTGTTTACATTTTTACTTTACTTTATTACATTACTGTGACATTTGGTAAGATGAACATGTGTTTAAATTTTTACTTTACTTTATTACATTACTGTGACATTTGGTGAGATGAACAAGTGTTTAAATGTTTACCTTACTTTATTACATTACTGTGACATTTGGTGAGATGATCATTTGTTTTAATGAATGTTTACATTATTTTATGACTCATTCTCCGAAGATTGTGGGTTCGATTCCGGGCCGTGTCCTTTGGTTCACGAGTGCTATTTTTCGGAGATTCTTGAGGGTCGTCGCTGGAGCTACGGGGGTCGTGCTTTGTGCGACGCTTTCCGTGCTGTGGAAAGAGACTGAGCCGCATGGGATAAAAACCTGGTGCAATAAAGTCGATCCTATCCACTTGTAAGCGACTTTTTTAATTACTGTAACATTTGGTGAAATGAAAATGTGTATAAATTAATGTTTACTTTACTTTATTACATTGCTCCACATAAAGACACGCACATTTTCACCCCAACAGAGCTCTAGAAAGAACATATTTACATACCTCTAGTTTAAGTAAATTCACCTGCCACGAGAGCTCCTATTATGTCCTCCCCATGTGCAACATTCTGGCCTACTATCTAAGATGACACAATTCAGGCCCTGTGTTGACATGGCATTGCAAATTCATAGGGTACACTGATGTCTGCTGGGAAGCAAGCAGCTGGCCAGCGCTATCCACTGGTCAAATATGCAGATGCGGTTTAATCAATTTAGAAATTGTGGTCGCCTTCGGGGCCACATTAATACCGCAATGTAACATGCAAGTAAATTGGAACATTCTTCACAAGTGACAGGGCACAACTATCTTTGAACAGTATTAGCATTGTACGGAAGATGTTTTGTGCGGATTAGGACAAGAATCACGCTTATAGATTAACGGTTAATTAATTCTAGGCTTCTCTCTCAATTTTTAATTTAAAGAGGAATAGGAAGAAGATCCAAGGAGACAGTTAAATCTTAATCTATAGATTAAGATTTAACTCTCTCCTTGGATCTTCATCCTCTTCCTCTTTCCTTCTTCGAGAGGAGTGAGTCACATATACACCTCAGAGGTCATGGGAACCGATAAACAACAAATAAACAAAGGTGGCACAAGGGCCACACAACTGGGATGTTGTAAATGAACTCGCGCAAAACTGTAGAGATATTATACCGAGGGCAACAGCGAGTAGTAGCCATTTCAATAATACATTCAATAGAGAATTGGTATAGACATCCAAAATGATATATAGGAGTGGCCCTATACACGCAACCAAACTGGAATAAGCATACAGATCATCTAGTGCAGCCAAGCAGAAGTCTAGTCCACATCCTGAAAGTAATTAGAGGAAATAGAATACTAAGTGCAATCAACACCAGCATGTTTTCCTGTTGTGATGTACTGGCAAGTTTACGTTCGGTAGTCTATACGATACAGTAGCAGAAAAAAAAGTAAGATGAAGTTAGACAAACTACAGAATCGTGTGTTGGAAATAATATCGGTTGTAGTGACCAGAACAGAAAGAAGTAAAGGAAATCACCTTGGAAATGCAACCTCTTGGGCTGTGATGACATGAGCTAAGATTACACTAGGAGAAACATACCCGGTACATAGGGAACTAACCACTAACCAGGATGGAATATGGGGCATACCGATTAAGGTACACCAATCAGGATGGACTATGGGACATTCCGATTAAGGTACACCAATCAGGATGGACTATGGGACATTCCGATTAAGGCACACCCATCAGGATGGACTATGGGACATTCCAATTAAGGCACACCCATCAGGATGGACTATGGGTCACTCCGAATAAGGCACACCCATCAGGATGGACTAGGGGACATTCCGAATAAGGGACACCCATCAGGATGGACTAGGGGACATTCCGAATAAGGGACACCCATCAGGATGGACTAGGGGACATTCCGAATAAGGAACACCCATCAGGATGGACTAGGGGACATTCCGAATAAGGAACACCCATCAGGATGGAAGATCACAAGAGAAATATCTGAACTAAGCGATCTAGAAACGTCATCACAGGCACCTTGCCGTCTTGACAGATGATAGATGGTTCGCTGTGCTACAAATACAGGAACACTAACTTCAACCTATGGCGGTAAGGCCAGAGATGGAGTTATATCTCTCAAAGCATTGCTTGGGCTAAGCTGTAGAAACCATGCGTTGCCATGCAGCATGATCCCTCTCTCGGCCTGCCTAGTTTACCCCAGGGTAAAGGTATCACCAATACATCTGGAACAAGACAAGTTACAGAAGCTGCCGCATCAGTAAGGCAATGGTCTAACTGTCCGCATGTCGAATCTTTGATTCCAGACCAATTGCCGACCAAGGCTTAGGGTCTGATCTGCCCTTTCATGACATTTAGTCTTTAGGTTGCATTTCCGTGCACTAGGATAAGGCTTGTGCCCTCCGAACTGTGCTCCTCTGCCCGAAGAAGTTGACCTAATGTGGGGTGTCTGGTTCTGTGACCGCCGCCAAACACTGGGCGCTAAATGAAAGCAGGTAGTTCCGTCTCCTTTTACACAGTAGCTCAGTCATATCTAAGACCTTACAGTAATTAAGCAAATGTCATAAATGTCTGTCAAAGAAACAAAAAACAAAAACAAAAAATACAACACGAGGAATTAAAGCTGTCAGATATAGACCATGGCTTAACCAACGAAATTATCCAAAATACTCATAAAACAAGGACTAGCATTAGATTATATAAAGGTACTAACCAACGATAGTCTAATCCAGTGTTTCCCAACCTTTTTTGTGCTATGCCCCACCTAAGCCTTTCTAAAATTCTTATGCCCCCCCCCCCCTCCCGCCCAGACTCGCCCCCCAACATATACATTATTATTAATATTCAAAAATTGAAATGTTCACTGAAGAAACTTGAATGATAGGTTTTAGGAAGAAATCACAAGGAAATTATTGAGCAAACAGTAAGTAAATTTTCAAAACATATAATGGAGAACTGAAATACAAGTACAAAATAATTTTAATGAAAGATTTTTCTATATTATTTTAATTATTAGTAATTATTTATTATTTAAATTTAGTGAGATCCTTGCGCTTGATGCTTGCTGCAAAGAGATCTTATGTCAGGTTCCAATTTAGTTAACTTCAGTCTCAAGTCTGCCCGTTTTGTTAGATCCAGACGATTTCTTCCATTTTCGAATTGCCCCCCTTAACAATCGAATTGCCCCCCTGTGGGGCGTGGGCCCCACGTTGGGAAACACTGGTCTAATCATAATTACAGAAGGTCTAAAATGACAAAGGGGACACTGGAGCTTGTTTGGTAATCCCATTTTAATATAACAAATAAAATTGCAATATAGACAGCGGACATGCTAGCGATAATTGAAAGCACTCGAGATTACCACAGCTGACCACCAAATAAAGTAATTATTCTGTCAGACTAGCTGTGTTACAATAACTAGAGAGATACTCAACATGTAGCAGACCAGACATAGAGAACCAAATAATGGACTCAATCGCACAACTGATAGAAGGCGAATGGAATCTAACAATAGTATGATTTTCATCTCACACAAGAATAACAGAGAACGAAAAATACCGATCATGTGATTAAACTGGGAACGAGAGGAAACAAGGAAATAAACGTCGTTTTAGATGGAGCGGAATTGCAAAATCACGTACAAAAAGAAAACACTCAGAAGATGAAAAATAAAATCAATCAATCAATCATGTGCCATGCCGGAAAGCTTGGGCGGTCATGACTCGCCATTTCACTCGATCACCAGTGTCGTGGATCAGCTCAGTGTTCCTGTCTCTTCCATGCCATGTGGCCAAGCCATCCAGGTATTTTCCTCTCGGTCTTCCTCTTGGTCTGTTCCCCTCGATCTTGCCAGTTGTCACTAAGTTCTCCAATCCATTTCTTCTCATAACATGTCCAAAAAATTTTGACTGTCTACGTCTAATTTCTCTAATCAGTTTACGATGTTCATTTGTCTCCTGTAGTACTTGGTCATTGGTTTTTCTGTCTGTCCATGGTATTCTTTGCATTTTCCTCAGAAACCACATTTCTGCAGCCATCAGATGCTTTTCAGCTTGACTGTTCATTGTCCAAGTTTCACATCCATACAAAAGAACAGGCTCTATATATCCCCTCAACACTCTTTTTCTCGTTTCAATTGACATCTTTTATTGGTTAGAATGTTTTTCATCTTGCTAAAGGCTACTTTCGCCATGGCGATTCTTGTTCTAATCTCTTCAAGGCATCTCCCATCAGATGTTATAACTGTTCCAAGATAATTGTACCGATTCACTTGTTGAAGAATATTTCCATTTACTTGTATATTACATTGTGGCACTTCTTCCTTCCTACTGACGACCATAACCTGAGTCTTTTTACAATTTAATTCTAACCCCAGTTGCTCACTGTGTACAACAACCGCATCTACTAAGGTTGGAGAGAAAGCATGAACACTGATCTATAATACATTCTCGTTAATAAAAGAACCAAACGGAAAAAATCAACAATAACAACGACAACAACAGCAAATTCGTACGCACACACTGAAACACGGGAAAATAAAAAAATAAATATTAATTAAAAAAAAAAAAAACCCCAGCAAATTAAAGGAAACAAGCGGAGAAACTGATGCAAGGAAAAGCTGCATTTGTATGAGTAGAAGCATTCTGCATAGAAACAAAGTACCATAACCACTTTCTAATGAACTGCCATCTATATCAGCAAGAAAGAGCCGACCTCGCGAGACATTTCCAAAACTGAAATACTGTAAACGAAGGATTTGCGACGTGTGCCGTGCCCAATTCGTTCTCGGAGCAGTATGAAGAAGAACACGGAGAGAGAGAGAGAGAGAGAGAGAGAGAGAGAGAGAGAGAGTGAGAGAGAGAGAGAGAGAGAGAGAGAGAGAGAGAGAGAGAGAGAGAGTGTGTAGGCAGGTAGGTAGGTAAGTAGGTAAAAAGGTACGGACGGACAGATGGACGGACAGACAGGCAAACGAGTAGATAGATAGATAGATAGATAGATAGATAGGTAGATAGATAGATAGATAAGTAGGTAGGTAGGTAGGCAGGTAGGTAGATAGATAGATAGATAGATAGATAGATAGATAGATAGATAGATAGATAGATTAATGGATGGATGGATAGATGGATGGATGGATAGATAGATAGATAGATAGATAGATAGATAGATAGATAGATAGATAGATAGATAGATAGATAGATAGATAGATAGATAGATAGATAGATAGATAGATAGATAGATAGATAGATAGATAGATAGATAGTGATAAATACCCGCTTAAGAATGCACAAGAGTAACCTCTAATTAGACTTGCAAACGATGATATTCATTGGATGTTTAATGTGAATCATGTAGGATGCCGTTGTCATCAGTGTAATTATAATCTCCTCACATCGCTGGCCGGTTCGATAACACAGCATAAACAACAACATATAATCCCCTTGCCAATATTTTTTCGGCATCGCTTTATTTACATAAGCACTTCCTGTTTGTGAAAACAGGGCAGGAGACTCCGGTTGACCCTGGCATCCGCGTGAGAGGCTCTGGGGTAGCCCCGCTCTCAGGGAAATTAAATTCAAGACACGGGATAAATATTGTTGTGTTTCCAACATGGTCACGTTCACTCGGCCGGTTGTATGTCCAGGAATATATGTTGAGATATGAAGCGACATCACTGCACTCAGGACATTCCCATTCGCGCTCCACCCCCTCGTTCTCACCCCTATCTGATTGAATTCGCCTGGTCTTTCCTCTCAGTTTTGAGTTTCTACCAGAACCCCTGCCGATCCCCCGCAATCCCATTCTTTCCGCATACGGGTTCTCAATCTGTACCCTCACTTTACAGGCGCAGGACCACCTCTCCCCTGTCCACAGGTAATCTACCATCAATAGGTGCATTCCCTGCCAGCCTATCAACCTGTTCATTCCCCCGAACTCCCGAATGGCCAGGGCAAACAATCCATACAATTCTAACAATATGTGACCCCTGAAGCAAGGATAGCCATTCCAAACGAAACATTCTTTTCACCGCCTCACTAAGCATACTCCTTGAGTCTGTAATGAATACCAAGGAATGAATCTACACTTGAGGATTCCAGAATTCACATCTGAACTGGTGAGACCAGTATTCGGTGACGAGATTCCAGAATTCACATCTGAACTGGTGAGACCAGTATTCGGTGACGAGATTCCAGAATTCACATCTGAACTGGTGAGACCAGTATTCGGTGACGAGATTCCCCAGCGTTTGTTGTATGAGGACTATGGCTGGCTTTCATTCGTTGTTATATGGTCTGGTTATACGAGGTAAGTCAATAAGTAAATCAAAAATGGCCTTAGAAAAATAACTAAATATGATAACAACTTGAAACGAGTTTATTTTTATACAAACATTATCCCTTTATTTCTCAACATAATTTCCACCAACATTGATGCACCTATCCCATCGTTTTATCAGTCCTTCCAAACTGGCTGCATAGACCTGCGTGCCCAGTTTTCTAAACCATGTTTTCACTTTACATTCACCTTCGGCGTTATTCGCGAAATGTCTCCCGCCAAGGTGGGTTTCCAGTGCACTAAAAAGGTGGAAATCGCTAGGGGCTAAGTCCGGGCTGTAAGGTGGATGTTCCAGAACTTCCCACCTTAGTTGGTTAATTTTCTCCTGAGTTAATCGAGCCGCATGTGGTCTGACATTGTCATGAAGAAGCAACACTCCTCTAGTCAGCAGTCCTAGAAATTTCAATCGATCATGCATTATGCTGTATGCTGAACCATGTGAGCACCCTATTGCAGATGCTACAGAGTCTATCGTTACTCGCCTGTCACCTCTAATCATCTCCTCCACTCGCTGCATGGATGCTTCTGTTGCAATCTCAACAGGACGACCAGATCGGATTTCATCAACAATTTTAGAGCGTCCTTGAGAAAATATTCTACCCAGCTATGCACCGCTTTACGGGACAAACATTTGTCAGCATAAACAGGAAGCATTTCCTTATGAATGGCCTTTGCAGGCAGTCTTTTTGCCCACAAAATACGCAAAACAGCACGTTGCTCTTTGGTTGGACACTCCGTAAGTACAGTCGCCATTTTTTGTATGCACTGCGCATGCGCATGAGACATCTAGCGCCACCTGACGAAAGGGAATATAAAGTTCGTTGTTGCTGTCACATAATGACACCTGTAGAGTATACCAACTACACTTACTTGCCATCCCACAGAACTGTGTGACTTACTTATTGACTCACCCGCGTACTTGTGAATACTGAACACTGAATGTAAGAATAGACAATACTATCCTCGGGAAATTCGCAAACATTCTTCGCCACCCTTTACAACAGCCACTAAAGCATGCTCCGTCACCCTTTACAACAGCCAATAAACATGCTCCGTTACCCTTTACAATAGCCACCAAACATGCTCCGCCACCCTTTACAATGGCCAACAAACATACTCCGTCACCCTTTAAAATAGCCACCAAACATGCTCCGTCACTCTTTGCAATAGCCACCAAACATGCTTCGCCACCCTTTACAACAGCCACCGAAATGCAATGTCCCCCTTTACAACAGCAATCGAACAGTTTCATTGCCGATGATTTCGGTGGCAATTTGATTAAACATCCGCGTGGTTTTATCTCTAAGCTCTGAGTGTCGCCCTGACTCTCTACTCACTCCCTTCTGAGCTAGCCTTTCCAGAAATATACACTGTGTTCTGCGGCACTCCTCCACTGCTAAGAGCCTTTATCCCATTACTTTTATCATAAGTAGCACTCCAGCAAGAGGAGCAGCTAATCCATCAGCCTTTTCAGTGCCCCGCACACCTGCCTGCTCTGGGCAGAAAATCCACGATATGCTCATAAACTTCGTCCTATCGAGCGATGCTAGCCACTCCAACCGGAAAATGCCAGTTTTCAAATTTCCAAAGAATACTCTGTCAGTGGTTGCATGAACAACATGTATAGCCCTCCAATCACCGGAAGGCTGCCGTGACAATCTCAACTTCAATTCTCATGTTAGATGTTGTAGTCACATATGCCAAACTCCCTTCCTAACAACATTGTGCCTTTATTTGTTTAACACAACCAACCTACTCATCTCATCTCATCTTGTTTCTCTTGTACCTTATGGTGTCGAGGTGAAGCATAAACAGCGGGAGAGTACACATTTATGGCCTTGCTATATCGAGATTCCCTCGGAAAGTGTTGTTCCCTCTCACATAGTCATTGTACTTATTGCCACAGTTCCGTGAGTGTACATAACTACATGGCCAGCATGTGAGTGACCCCCCCCCCCCCCCCCATCGGTTGTTGCCGTGACTCTTCTGTGGATCACCCGCTGTACATTCTTGGCGCCCTCAGTTATACTTGTGAAACGTTCATTTTATAATCGCATATAAGTGTCATTCTCTGCTGTTTCTTCCTTTTAATCGCCGTCTTCTTCTTCTGCGTTTGTCTCTTGTTCTTCTTCTCCTCCTACTACTCCTCATCTTCACAACAAAAATAATCACTTTCTATATTCTGCATATAATTAAAGTCTTGTCCTGCAGGTTAAAAAAAAATGCAACTAAACACCTTGTTACACGGAACAATTTTAATTAGCAAAGATATGTTCTGACTTCCTCACTCTCATCGCTCTCAACAGTTGTTTCTCAAGTGTTGCAGTGCGTATTATTACACGTCTGTCTGTCTGTCTGTCTGTCTGTCTGTCTGTCTGTCTGCCTGCCTGTCTGTCTGTCTGTCTGTCTGTCTGTCTGTCTGTCTGTCTGTCTGTCTGTCTGTCTGTCTGCCTGCCTGTCTGTCTGCCTGTCTTAAAAGCAAGCGTTCTGTCTGTCTGTCTGTCTGCCTGTCTGTCTGTCTGTCTGTCTGTCTGTCTGTCTGTCTGTCTGTCTGTCTGTCTGTCTGTCTGTCTGTCTGTCTGCCTGCCTGTCTGTCTGCCTGTCTGTCTGTCTGTCTGCACAAAGAAGAATGCTGGAGACGGAAGTGAATAATATGGGGAGGACCTGCGCGAGCTGCAGGAGATAGCACGCGATAGGACGGCTTGAGGTGAATTTGTTGAGAACTGCTGCTCCGTTAAAGTAATCAGGACAGCAGAAGAACGCTTGCATTATTGCTAACACTGTTAAATAATTATGGCTATATCCTATCTTATTTTATACGTATTACTTCTGAAAATATTCAGTGTTCCGAGCCTTATGCTGTTCATATGGTTTTTGTGCCGGATATAATGTGCATTTGCGTCGATCGTTAGCTTTCAGATGCGCAACTCTTGCAAAATATAGGTACTTCCGGTACACTTGTACGCACTATTAGGTCGTAAATATTGTACGCCTTCTCAAGACGTTGTGATCAACTCGACTATGATTTTCTAAGCAATTTTGCGTTCAGTAGTTTGCCATTACTTTCTGGACTAGAAGTCAACGTATAAGTCCAACTGACCGGTGCAGGGGGTGGATCCGCTTCCCCGCCATCGGCGCGGAGGAAGTTTAAAAGCAAGCGTTCTTAACTGATTAAGTGCCATGGATTGATTCATCGTATTAAGCGACTTAGCGTATCTCTCATGGGTTTATGTGCCGATGAACTGTCTCAGTTACAATATAAATATATATATATACTCAACTCTCTCTCCCTCCCTCCTTCCCTCCCTCCAGCCGCCCATCCGTCTGTCCTTCCTTCCTAAGCAATCTCCTTTATTTTGACAGATAATATAACATGTCGTCTGCTATATTAACAACTTGTAAGTCATTGCTGTGACTCACCCCTACTTCTCATTTTCCGCCATGGATATGTTTTGGTCTGTCTAAAGCTACTTTGTGTTTGGCACTCGATCTGTTAACCTTTCAGTCACGCTGACCTCATTATTGGGCAGCACTGGGCTTTAATTAAATTACCCCCCCCCCCCCCTCCCCTATGTGTATGTGTGATTTTTCCCTTCTATTTACTCATGAAGACTTGTTAAGGCCATCTCTTCCCTCATGTGTGATCATATTTATGGAACACTGGCAGTATCTCTAAGTGATGTCTTTATGGTATTCCTCACCATATTATCCCCCCAACCTCTCCGCACTTAATTCGGTCTCTCTCTCTCTCTCTCATACACACCACGCGCGCGCGCGCGCGCGCGTGCCTAACGAGTACTGAGTACAGCCACGTTATCATTGTGACGGGACGCAGAGTTGTTTCCAAGGCACCAGGGCCGGGTTACATACTGGCCAAGACCTATTGACGCGTCCTCGTAGAGCGTCCTGGGCAACAGGTCCCTTCGGGGTCCTGGCTAAAGTCAGTAGGATCACCGATTCCTCCGAAGTCGGAGAGTGTCTGCCTGTACACCAATAAGCCAGACATGGGACAACTAATACTCACGCAAACTTCAGGTCCTGTATGACATCACACTGATGTTGGACAACAGAATGCCCTCATCCGACATACAGGACTTCACGTTAGAGCTCAAGCCAACGAACACAAGCAAGCAAGCAAGCATTGTGACGTAGGAGTGCATGTCTCTCCACAGATCGCTGTGCTTACTGTTGTGTATTATCAATTTGCTTAGACCATATAGGCATTAGTATCGTTCTCTGACTTCAACCTGATTTAAACAATGAAGACTTGGAAGATAATGTGACGATTTCCCCTCGACTTCCACACTCAGCAATGTCCAACTGTCAGAACAAGTGTGTCCTACTCTGCCAGTGCTAATGAATGCTACTTGATGCAGCACCAGTGTCGTGTCCTCCTTTAAAGTGTCGTCCCTGGAGTGAGGAGATCCGACACCCACATTATAATATTATTTTTTTTTCCCCTCAATATTCTGGAGAATCCACCAGCTTCCGTCCAACACACTCCATCAGCCTATGGACACCTTTTCCTATCACTCTCACACTGTCGTACTATGCCCCCTTCTCATACTTCCCCAACGCAACATACTCAACAACTCTTACTTCTAGAAATTAATACAGATTAATTTATTAAAATAAAAGTGTAACGTGTATGAGACGTGTATGCGAAGAAAATGTGTGACGTGTTCTATAAAGTGTAGAGAATCTGACTCTCAGACATCAGCTCAGTCCGCTGATCACAGCAAAGATAGACCACAGCACGTTACGTCAGAACAAGTACGTCTCACCCGTTGCCG
>JACEFZ010012699.1:0-67500 GCA_014155875.1 Cepaea nemoralis
TCAACCTCTAAACCACACAGGTCGATGGCTTTGACTGTTGTATTTTTACAGTTGCATGTGTTTACATGTCGTGAAATACTGAGAGTTAATGATTCCCAGATGGACGACTGTATACACCGACTGACCAGGTGGAGGAGGGGTTAACAAGCGAAGCAGTGGGGGTAACGGACAAAAGAGTGACCGGGCGCATGTGTTTATAGGTCAAGACACAGAAGGGGCCGGCTAACCGCACAGGTAAACTGTCGAGTGGAAAAATTGGTTTGCGACTAAAGCAGAGAGATTATTGGACAGCATATTGTAAGGAAGGTAAAGGAGGAATGTGATATTGGAGGAACATCCAAGCTGCTTGGTTATGCAGATGATATAGATATTATAGGGCAAAGTGAACAAAAGACATTAGAAATATTGACTCACTTAAAGGAAAAAGCCCAACAGATGGGGCTGGTTATCAACCAAGATAAGACAGAATATATGGTAATTTCAAGAGACGGAATGGCTAAAAACTCTGGCCACATACAAATAGATAATATAACCATTAAAAGAACGGAAACATACAAATACCTGGGTACAATCTTCAACTGCTCCAACATCATAAGGGAAGAAATACAAACTAGAATCAACTCTGGAAATAAGATATACTATGCACTACAACATCTACTAAAATCAAAGGCGCTATCTCGTAACAACAAAATCACAATATACAAAACACTGATCAGACCAGTTGTGCTGTATGGCTCTGAAACCTGGAGTACAACGAAAGGAGACGAAGCCTTGTTACAAACCTTTGAGAACAAAATTTTAAGACGCATCTTTGGACCCATTAGGGATACACAAAGTGGAGAGTGGAAAAGAAGAAGTAACAAAGACATTTATGATTTGTTTAAGTCCCCGCTAATCACTGGTATCATGAAGGCTAATAGACTACAATGGCTGGGGCATATAGAAAGAATCGAAGATAATAGGGAAACAAAACTCGCTTACACTCAGGAAATAAATGACCGTAGACCCCGAGGTAGACCAAGAAGGCGGGGAGAGATAATATACATACAGACCTACAAGCACTTGGAATCAACGACTGGCAAGAGAAGGTCCACCAGAGAGACGAATGGAGACAGATTGTATTTGCAGCAAAGAACCTCATTGGCTCGGAACGCTGAAGAAGAAGAAGAAGAAGAAGAAGAAGAAGATATTGCGGTATGGATGTGAAACGGTTCAGAGCTGTAATTTTCCACTAACAATGATAATGCAGTCTGGATGTGAGGTGTCCAGCAATGTCAAGGACTATGCGGCAAAATTGACCGATAAAAGAGTGGCTACGTCTTTGTGAGGGAGAGTGGTGTTTCTTAGGTTTTCGGGAGAGAAGGATTATGAAAAGGGATGTGCTGCGGTTCAGAAGAAACGTTTGTGTATTTATGGTGCATTAGTACTCCCAATTCAGTAAAGGATGTTTATAAGGTATAAATATATTAGAGTATAGTTTAGCATAGGAATATAGATGTGCGTGAAGTGCATTTAACATTGCTTTCTATTAGTAGGAATAGTATAGACGTTAGGTTCATCTTCTATCCTATGTCAGAGTGGGTTTTTCGAAGCCTTTTCATTTCGGCTGGAGGAAAAGACACTCACATAGGAGGGAAGAGAAAGCAGACACAGATCTCATTATTAAATGTATATCACACAGGTTTCCATACCAGTGCGGGACTTATCAACTAAGAGAAAACACAGATGGCTGTGGTCAAGATCACCCAGTGTTGATAACCCACAAGAAAGCACTTTAAAGTAATAAAGCACGACACTTGTGCATAGGAAAGGAAAGAAAAGAATTGTCATCGTAAGAAGTAAGGAGGACAGAGAACGGAAAATAGAGATCATTTAAACTAATAGAAAAAACCCAAAGGACTCAGTATCGAAGAGTTGCAAGGTGCATACAAAGTGCCTATATCAATTAAGAACTATCCAGTGTAGAACTTTTACAGGACAAAAATAGAGAATACTAGAAACTCGATGTGTTTTCCAGGATGGAATTAAGAACGCTATAAGATAATAAAGAACATTCAGTTTACGCTGACAGCATATGGTGATCGGGTTAAATACATTCATACAGTGGTGAACATTTTTTCATTATAAAAAACGGATATATCTACAGACTCAAGCAGACGGAGCTGTCAGGGTGAGACCGTTCTGTTATATCTATGTCATGTCCTGTACTCTAGCTGAGAGAAGAGACGAGAGAAGACACGGAGACTATCTATCAACATCTTATCTGGCAGCCACACTAGAAGAACATACCAACTACATAGACAATATCCATACATACACCAGACATAGTTTTTATTAATAAATCTTTTATCTTATCGTTGAAAGGAACTGTTGTCGGAGTATGTGTTGAGGGAATAATAGAGAGAGTGAAAGAAATAGATATATGGAAGGGAAGACAGAAGAGAGGGAGTGTAGACCAAAGTCAGTCAATAATCCCAACAGATAATAAGTTTAAAGATGTGCTTGTTGAGTCCAGTCTCCTCTCGGAATTTAACAGGACATAATTGGTGGAGCGAGCGGGATACGTACATACAGAATACCAATATGACCTGAAAGCATAACATGGCATATGCATAAAGGGGTACTTGCATATTGGCACAGGCATAGCGGAGTACCTGCATGTTGGGAGATACTGATTGGAATAAATAGAAGTATATATTGATGACTTTTAATGGAAGGACGTCCATTGGATATATGGTGCCATTACATTTATGGTAGAAACATTTCATTAATGCTGGTGACTTTGCAGTGAGAAAGTTCCAGACAGAGTGAATGTGGATAGGTGGTAAGACACATTACATACCTAGTCACACGGTCACACGTCTACATAAGTCTTTAATCCTATATCTCCTGTTGTGGATGAGAGAGTGGTTGTGATGTACTGTGTGGTGTGGTAGATTAATAATATTTAATAGACATAGATAAATGATATAGGTTCTAGGTAGATTATCGGTTTATAGTGAGTATTCTTTACTGCTTTGAGGTGTCTTTACTCAACGTGCTGACTTATCTGATGTAACTATGGCAACTCCTAAAAGTAACTACAGCCGAACTGAGGGCCAACGGGGAGGCAATTGGTTTAGCTGGTTCCGAGCTAACGGATTACATACAAGAAAGAGAGCGAGAGTTTCGTCAAGCGGAAAGGGAGGAGCGTAAGGCCCAGTTGGAAGCAGAAAGGGGGAGCGTAAGGCCAGTTGGATGCAGAAGAAGCCACAAAGATCAGAGAACATGAATACCGCATGAAAGAGCTAGAACTCAAGACACAAACTAAGGGAGAAATAGATGGAGTGGAAGGAAATTCTTCTTCACACTGGTGCAACCCATATGAGTGGACATGGTTACCATGCCATGAAGTTTCCCTTAGCTGTCTACGATCAGTCTAAGGAACGCTTTTGACCAGTACGCATCTCGTTTCGACAGCAATGTCAGTCGCTATGGGGCTGGATCGGAGCAGATGGGCTCTTAAACTATCCCAGGGATTAATCGGTTCGGGATTCGACGTGTACACACGCTTACCACCAGGACAGGAAATAATTACAGGAATTAAAAGCCGCTTTGATGAAGCATTTTGACATCACCCGCACAAACGTATAGGAAGAAGTTTAGATCGTCTAGACGAGAGCCGGGAGAACTATTCGCCGCCTACAGTCTGAGGCTGAAATCCTATCTCCAGAAATGGATGGACTTGGCAGAATTCAAGAGGGATTATGAGAGTCTCGAAGAGATGATGGTGGTAGACCAAATGCGAAAGCAAATGTCGAAACCTCTCAGAACCTTCTTGGGAGAACAGGGGGCGGAACGGATTGATGTTGTGAATAAGCTGGCGGAACGATTCGTGGAAGTACATGGTGAAACTGAGGAACTAAGTACACAAACCAAAGGTCAGGAGAAACCAGAGAAAAAGAAACATAAAAACTGGGAAGGAGAAAAAGGGGAACCTTATATAAAGCACACAGAGGAGAGTTCAGAGAAGGTGAAGGTAGGAAACCAGAGCACCTCGAATTCTCAAGCGAAACGACAGTGGTCTGAGAAGTGGTGTTCATTTTGCAAGGCGGCCTCTCACAACACCAAGACTGCAGATCGAAACCTAAAAGTTCTTACTTCGCAGCATGCAAAGTGATTCCTACATCGGTGATCACAGACAAGGCTGAGGTCGGCGAAGGAGAAAGGAACAAAAAGGACACACGGAAACCTAGGAAGGGAACAGGTGCACTCACTGCCAGTCGATAACACATAATACTGTGGACTGCAGATGCAAGGCAAACGATGCCAATTGCATAACCAACCTCGAGGAATTAAAAGAGGAAGGCAAGGAAACGGTCAAGGAGATGAAAGACACTCAGGACCAAGAGAGACCACCTGTGGTTGAACTTATTGAAGTCAATGGCCAGCAGGTTGTTTGTCTCTACGATACCGGTTTGGATGGGGAAGCGGTGGTGGACGCCAGCTTAGTAAGCCCAGACCAACTTACAGGGGAGACCATAGAAATACAGCCGGCAATGAGGAGTGCTGTTACCATGACGCTGCCAATCGCCAAGGTGGAGATTAAATCCAGGTACGTCACGGGCATTATTCCAGCTGCTGTATTATCTGACTCCTTATTTCCAATGATCATTGGTACGAAATATGTTTTTTTGGGGATGCCCAAACAGCCAGCCCAAAAGGGAACAGTAGTCAGTGGATCTCAAGGGAAGGAAAAAGAGGCAGAGACACTGTGCGACAACTCAGGGATAGGAGAATTGCATACTGCCCAGAGGCAGGATACTACGTTGCATCCTTGCTACAGGAAGCTGCAAAGAAGTGCTGAGCCACCAGAACGGGGACAGTACTTTCTGAAGAATCAACTACTCTATCGGAGAGCTGGGAGGGGAGATAACCTGCACGAGCAGTGGGTGGTTCCAGAGACCCCACCGTCCTCAAATTCTTCAGAGTTGGACACATCATAGGCGAGAATCGACATATGGGTGTCAGAGAGACCTTGCAGCAAATATCCGGCCATTATTGCTGGCCAGGAATGACCGGAGATGTACGCCGGTGGGTGAAGTCTTGTTCGGAGTGCCAGAGAGCACCACCCAACAAGCGAATTAAGAGGAAACTAGCTCTTAAAGTGGAAGACAAAGTGGAAGTGTGGAGTCCAGCAGAGACCAATTTACTCCAAGTAGGATGGAAAGGACCTTATCCTGTGGAAAAGGTGGTGTCCAAGAACATCTACAAAATACGGATCGGGGAAGAGAAGAAAAATCTCCCTAGACATCTCATTAGGAAATATGAAGAGAGATCCGGGAGCAAAGCTTCGCACTTTATGGTGATGGCAGCCATTGGGACAAAGGTTACCAGTCCAGACGAAGACCAGAGATCGCCAGTACAACATAGGAGGGCCTATGGGACAGTACGTGATAGGTCAGATTTACCCAACGACAGGAGGAGGGAAATCACAAGTCAGGGAAAGGACAAGAGTGAAGTTTCACCGGTAACCAAGTTCAGAAGGGGTGGGTACCGTCGGGAAAAGCGAGAATTACCCAGGACTCCAACCGAAGATTGGCTGACCAGATACAATATCGCCCAAGATGGTCCTGGAGCAAAAGTCCAGGAGATTTGGGAAAGACGACTCGGTCCATCGAGGACGAGGTGGAACATCCCCAGAGGCAAAGCCGGGGGAAACCAAGAGGACATGGAAGCAGTGTTACAATCAGGATGGGACAATCCGTCTGTATTGTGAGCCGTCGCTGACGCAAGTCGAAAGTAGGTCGACCGGACGTACAGGAGCGAGGAGCCAACACTAGTTTCAGTCGTGAGTAGTATAGTAGGGTGTCAATTAGAGAGCCTACTGGATAATGAGATGAGCCATGTGAGGATACAATCATATCATCAACACGTGATGTTAATAGCTACTTCGCAGCAGCTCAACGCACGGTGGATGTGATGGAAGTTGTTGCGGCAACTGGACTTCACAGTGGAATACTTTGGTAAGGAGAATGTATGAGCAGAATTCTTATTCAGACATCCAGCTCCGGAGGAAGAAGACTAGGATTATGGATCATGGGAATCAAACCTACAGTGAGAAAGATTCGACGCGGTCTAATCTCTTAAGAGGGGGCCTATGTCGTAAAATACTGAGAGTTAATGATTCCCAGATGGACGACTGTATACACCGACTGACCAGGTGGAGGAGGGGTTAACAAGCGAAGCAGTGGGGGTAACGGACAAAGGAGTGACCGGGCGCATGTGTTTATAGGTCAAGACACAGAAGGGGCCGGCTAACCGCACAGGTAAACTGTCGAGTGGAAAAATTGGTTTGCGACTAAAGCAGAGAGATTATTGGACAGCATATTGCGGTATGGATGTGAAACGGTTCAGAGCTGTAATTTTCCACTAACAATGATAATGCAGTCTGGATGTGAGGTGTCCAGCAATGTCAAGGACTATGCGGCAAAATTGACCGATAAAAGAGTGGCTACGTCTTTGTGAGGGAGAGTGTGTTTCTTAGGTTTCGGGAGAGAAGGATTATGAAAAGGGATGTGCTGCGTTCAGAAGAACGTTTGTGTATTTATGGTGCATTAGTACTCCCAATTCAGTAAAGGATGTTTATAAGGTATAAATATATTAGAGTATAGTTTAGCATAGGAATATAGATGTGCGTGAAGTGCATTTAACATTGCTTTCTATTAGTAGGAATAGTATAGACGTTAGGTTCATCTTCTATCCTATGTCAGAGTGGGTTTTTCGGAAGCCTTTTCATTTCGGCTGGAGGAAAAGACACTCACATAGGAGGGAAGAGAAAGCAGACACAGATCTCATTATTAAATGTAGAACACACAGGTTTCCATACCAGTGCGGGACTTATCAACTAAGGGAAAACGCAGATGGCTGTGGTCAAGATCACCCAGTGTTGATAACCCACAAGAAAGCACTTTAAAGTAATAAAGCACGACACTTGTGCATAGGAAAGGAAAGAAAAGAATTGTCATCGTAAGAAGTAAGGAGGACAGAGAACGGAAAATAGAGATCATTTAAACTAATAGAAAAAACCCAAAGGACTCAGTATCGAAGAGTTGCAAGGTGCATACAAAGTGCCTATATCAATTAAGAACTATCCAGTGTAGAACTTTTACAGGACAAAAATAGAGAATACTAGAAACTCGATGTGTTTTCCAGGATGGAATTAAGAACGCTATAAGATAATAAAGAACATTCAGTTTACGCTGACAGCATATGGTGATCGGGTTAAATACATTCATACAGTGGTGAACATTTTTTCATTATAAAAAACGGATATATCTACAGACTCAAGCAGACGGAGCTGTCAGGGTGAGACCGTTCTGTTATATCTATGTCATGTCCTGTACTCTAGCTGAGAGAAGAGACGAGAGAAGACACGGAGACTATCTATCAACATCTTATCTGGCAGCCACACTAGAAGAACATACCAACTACATAGACAATATCCATACATACACCAGACATAGTTTTTATTAATAAATCTTTTATCTTATCGTTGAAAGGAACTGTTGTCGGAGTATGTGTTGAGGGAATAATAGAGAGAGTGAAAGAAATAGATATATGGAAGGGAAGACAGAAGAGAGGAGTGTAGACCAAAGTCAGTCAATAATCCCAACAGATAATAAGTTTAAAGATGTGCTTGTTGAGTCCAGTCTCCTCTCGGGAATTTAACAGGACATTACATAACGTTGCATTCACACCTAGTCCCTATTAACTCTTTGTGATTTTCTAGTTAATATTATCTTCAGTAGTTTGCCATGGCGTTCTGAACGAGAAGTCAACTTCTAAGTGCAACTGACCGGTGCGTGGAACGACTCCACTAGGCTGCCGTCAGAAGAGAAAGTTTACACGAGTTACACCTCTCAGCCACGCCGTTTTCTTGGTGTCTCGAAGACATTCCCCACTTTGGTTCTATGAAGTGATTGCGAAACCACACTCTGTAGCCCTGGATGCACGAAAGAATACCTGGCCAGTCTGTGCCTCACTTTCACAAGCGACGAGTGCTAGTGTCTAACCCGCGTCCACCGTGATCGTGACGCTACCCGCGCAGTTTGCTATCAACTACGCCGACGTGTTGCTTGTACTCACCTGTAATTCTTGAGAAGATGTTCGTACAATTGAAGAAAGTCCTCTTCTGTAGCGTATCCAACATGGTGTCCTGCACTGCGTCCTGAAGACAGTTGGGACACGGACATGGAGAGGACGGACGCGATGATAATAGCGACGAAATACCGGACAGGCATCCTCTGCACTCTCGGACAACCAGATCTCGCGATATCTGACTTATGCGTGATGCTGATATGAAATGATTGTTTTAGTTACGTCATGGGCGTGTCCAGCTGGAAGGCGGGTGCCAGTGTGTGTGTGTGTGTGGTGTGTGTGTGTGTGTGTGTGGTGTGTGTGTGTGTGTGTGTGTGTGTGTGTTCGTACCCTTTGAACTCAAATCACTTCTAGTGCACTGAACTTTTGGCGTGTGGATTAGCTTGTCCCATGACCAGTGACATCAGCACATCGGCTACCGGCTGTTTAAGAAGGAGCGTTCCTATCATTCTGCGAAGCTGATCTCTAGTACATGTATGATCTTGATGTTTCTCAATATGGCTTTGATTGTTATTAATTGTCGCACACATTGTGTGCTTCTTTGGCTGTAGTAAGATGAATCTCGGCAGCCATGACCTTGCAGATCAAAGTCTTGTATCTGAGAGAGAGAGAGAGAGAGAGAGAGAGAGAGAGAGAGAGAGGAGAGAGAGAGAGAGAGAGAGAGAGAGAGAGAGAGAGAGAGAGAGAGAGAGAGAGAGAGAGAGAGAGAGATCAAATCAAATCAAATCAAATCAAATCAACTTTATTTTGAAAGGGTCACAAATTGGGCACGCAGGCCCGTCTTACATTCGGCCCTTCCAATCACTCATCTTTCGTTCATCAAGAGCATTATACATTCACATAGGAAGGAAATTAAAAAAAAAAATATTGTGAAATGAATGTTGTAAACATAAAACAAGGCAAATTACCATGTTATGAGGTCCATCTCCCATCTCCCACCTACCCACACATCACCCAACACACACACACACACCCCACCCCCACCCCCCACACACACACCCAGGGACACATAATACCCCACCAGTCAACCCATCCCCTCCCACACATCTCCCCACCCACACACACTGCCCTCACCCGTACCCCAAACCCAAACACACTCACCACCCACACAAACATCTCCCACCAACACACACATCCCGCGCCCACCCACCTCCACATCCCTCAGCCACTCAATACCCCCACCCACGCAGACATCACCCAACCACACACCTCACCACCCACACATACTTCCCCCAACCACCCACACATCCCCTACTCACCCACACAGATCCCTACCCATACACACATTCCCCGCACCCATCGCACACATCCACCACCACATACCACACACTATCTCCCACACACAGACATATCCTCACCCACCCACCACAAACATACCCCACCCACACACCATACACACATCCCCCACCAATACACCACACAATATCCCCAACCCACACACCATACACTTCTCCCCACCACCCTTACATCCCCAATCCACCCACACAATCCCCTACCCACACAACCTTGCCACCCACACATAATTTCCCCAAACCATCCACACACTCCACCCACCCACACATATCCACCACCCATACACACATCCCCTGCACCCGTCCCATACACACACCCCACACCCCTAATTTCACCCCACACATCCCACCACACATCCCACCAACACCCACAAATCTCACTACCCACCAACACCCACACACCCCAACCCATCCAAACGCATACCCCCATCCACACCCCCACACACACACATCCCTACACTCATACACATCCTCCACACACTCACACATCCTCACATCTAGACACATACATAATGCCTCACGTGAGCATTGAAACTAGTATGAACAAACTCCTACACTTAACTCACACACATACACTGACAATTGTCGTGAGCAGTCTCATAAAAATGTAAAGCATGGAGAAAATGTGCACATGTACAGTGTGTGACGTAAAAAATAGTGATGCTCCCACACACAGAGATACACACAGAGACAGGCACACACACACACACACACACACACACACACACACACACACACATTCACTCTTACGCTCACTCATTCTGTCTCTCATTCACACTCACTGACTCTCTCACTCAATCTACAGTAATGTACATGAGTTTATATTATAAATGATAAAATCAAATGGTATTTAACTGATAATATGACAGATAAGAATACACAAACATATGGATTAGCGTGTTACATGACATGCGTGTTACATAACATGCGTGTTACATGACATGCATGCGCTCAACTCTCTCTCTCTCTCTCTCTCTCTCTCTCTCTCTCTCTCTCTCTCTGTATTCTTTCATACACACACACACACACTCACACGCATGCGTGCACACACACACACACACACACACACACACTAACACATCCACTCTCCCACTGTCTCACTCTCTCTCTCGCTCCCTCTCTCTCTCTCTCTCTATCTCTCTCTCTTCTACACCCTGGATGTAGAGAAAGAGAGAGAGAGAGAGAGAGAGAGAGAGAGAGAGAGAGAGATTAACTCACAATAAATCTTACAGAATGGTACCCCTATATAAAGCGAGATATTAAATACGAATTATAGAAATTTATTAGAATATGGAATTAGAAAGACTAAATACGACTGTAAAATACCTTTACATCCAGGATGTAAAAGAGAATTAGGGGTAGAGACAGAGACCGCGCCATATGGGGTAACACCCGGTGCAATGAAGTGGAACCTCTGACAGTTAAACTATTATTTATACCCTTATATGTGTGCACATTAAACAAAAAATTTAAAAAACTCGCATAGTAATCAATCAATCAATCAATCAATCAATCAATCAATCAATCAATCAATCAGGTGTCGTGTCCATAATGAAGGTTGGCTGCAATGGATCTCCAACACTGTCTCTCGCCTTGATTGCACATTCTGTCAGATTGCTTATTGTTCGTCCATGTCTTGATATTATCTTCCCACTTGTATCGTTGTCTACCTCTTGCTCACTTGCCCTCAACCTTGCTCTTCAGTATGCTTTTTATAAGAGTATTATGTCTTTTAATGTGGCCGCATAGTAAATCATTGTTTATCTCTCTAGATGTTGTTTATAGACAATGCAGCTGATTACATTTTCTGCCCCATTCCTATTCAATACCCACAAGCCCAACCACATTAAAACGCGTGGATACGCCACTGACAGTGGACAAACAGCATTCTCCAGAATCCCATTCGCTGCTGAGCGAGTCCGGCTGTTTGCCTGTTTGTGTGCACATTTCTGGGTTGCCAGGACTACCTTCCACTCGCAGGATAAATATGGCCGTCCAGATTATGCCAACTTTCAGCAACACAAATAAAATGGGACTTCTGATAACCGAGCAAGTTGCTGTTGAATTCCTTGTTGTCGCAATTCTATTGTCGTTACAACAGCTTGATATTTGGTTGGATTTGATTGTGTACAACTTAAGGATTTGCCAGTGAGGCATGTCGGCCGCCATGTCTGTTGCTGTGTTGTTTCTGGCCAGATTGGCCGAGGCTTGCCCGGATGCTGTGTTCGCCATGTGGAATCTGGAAACCTGTTTCCGGTTCAAGACGTACATCGCGCATAGAAATATCTCCTGCTCTAATTATTTAAAGTGCCCTGTGAGGCAGTCATGACCCTGTTGCACGTTCATTGGAGAAACTCGCACTTATCACGGCCCGCCGTAAAGTCTTTCTATCTCCCGTCACTTCTCCCGCTTATGCATTCTCATTTACCCTCATGTACCCTCATGTAACCGCATGTACCTCCATGCGCCCTCATGTACCTTCATGCACCTTCATGTACCCTCATGCACACTCATGTGCCCTCATGTACCCTCATGTACCCTCATGTACCCTCATATACCCTCATGTACCCTCATGCACCCTCATGTACCCTCATGTACCCTCATGCCCAAAGGGTCTGCAATGTCCTATGTTCATCTTCCGGGTGGTCTAAGACTGCCCCTCCTTCCAGGACCATGCCTCCCCACACTGGGCTTCCCCAGCCGCTGTGAAGTTTAACACGTCTACATAATGTCAGTGTCGAATACATGATGCTCCTTGAGAGCCGGTTCTCTTCACTGTTCACATCTGGTGTCACTATGCTTCTCCTTCTTGGGCCTCGTTGTTCTAAGAACTATTCTGTAAGACTTCAGCTTGAAACAACTCCCAAGTATGTATAGTAATTGGTACAGACAGGTAGACAGACAGACAGACATACAGACTGATAGCTAAGCAGACAGACAGAGGGATAGACAGATAGACAAACAGACAGACGGATGGACGAACAGACGGAAGGACAGACAGATATATAGCCACTACGGACATAGACATACACACAAAGAGAGAGAGAGAGAGAGAGAGAGAGAGAGAGAGAGAGAGAGAGAGAGAGAGAGAGAGAGAGAGAGAGAGAGAGAGAGAGAGAGAGAGAGAGAGAGAGAGAATAGAATGCTTAAGATCCATTGTATTTAATCTGCAAAAAAAAAAAAAAAAAAAACCTGATAAGTAAATGATAAAAAAAAATGTTTGCATATCCTTTACAGGACATCGCTGTCAACATCAGCATCTTTCAGCTGATTGTTGATTTCTTGGCAAGATTACGCTCAGTAGTTTGCCTTTGCTGTCTGAGCGGCCGGCTCACATACCCAGTAAATTACTGACCCAGTAAGTTACTGACGCGATTCGAACCACTGCTGATTCTCACCGTCGTCACGTTGCCTACGAGAGTATACGAGATTACGGAGAAAAGTCGCTAACCTCTAGGCCAGGAAGCCGGCAAGTAAATGATGCCAAACCTAAATAACAATCACAGAAATAGACATTTACCTCATCACTAGCGGACCTCCTCTACAAGCTGTCTGAGCCCCGGGACTGCACCCACCTGGGTCTTGCACCCACCCCAGTACACAGCTGAAGGCAAACTCTGTGGGGTTTAAGACAAATACCCTACCAACACCCATGCATCTTGGCGTATGTCAAGGATTAAATGATAACCAGGAGAGATGAGTGTAACCAGAGTCGGGAGAGCCATATACATGGCGGGTTAAACTCTATCCCCGCACACAGACAGGACGGGTTAAACTCTATCCCCGCACACAGTCAGACAGGACGGGTTAAACTCTATCCCCGCACACAGTCAGACAGGACGGGTTAAACTCTATCCCCGCACACAGTCAGACAGGACGGGTTAAACTCTATCCCTGCACACAGACAGACAGGACGGCTAAACTCTATCCCCGCACACAGTCAGACAGGACGGGTTAAACTCTATCCCCGCACACAGTCAGACAGGACGGGTTAAACTCTATCCCCGCACACAGTCAGACAGGACGGATTAAACTCTATCCCCGCACACAGGACATACAGGACGGGTTAAACTCTATCCCTGCACACAGACAGACAGGACGGGTTAAACTCTATCCCTGCACACAGACAGACAGGACGGGTTAAACTCTATCCCCGCACACAGTCAGACAGGACGGATTAAACTCTATCCCTGCACACAGACAGGACGGATTAAACTCTATCCCTGCACACAGACAGACAGGACGGGTTAACTCTATCCCTGCACACAGACAGACAGGACGGGTTAAACTCTATCCCCGCACACAGTCAGACAGGACGGATTAAACTCTATCCCTGCACACAGACAGACAGGACGGGTTAAACTCTATCCCCGCACACAGTCAGACAGGACGGGTTAAACTCTATCCCCGCACACAGTCAGACAGGACGGGTTAAACTCTATCCCCGCACACAGTCAGGCAGGACGGATTAAACTCTATCAATGCACACAGACAGGACGGGTTAAACTCTATCCCCGCACACAGTCAGACAGGACGGATTAAACTCTATCCCTGCACACAGACAGGACGGGTTAAACTCTATCCCCGCACACAGTCAGACAGGACGGATTAAACTCTATCCCTGCACACAGACAGGACGGGTTAAACTCTATCCCCGCACACAGTCAGACAGGACGGATTAAACTCTATCCCTGCACACAGACAGGACGGGTTAAACTCTATCCCCGCACACAGTCAGACAGGACGGATTAAACTCTATCCCTGCACACAGACAGGACGGGTTAAACTCTATCCCCGCACACAGTCAGACATGACGGATTAAACTATATCCCTGCACACAGACAGGACGGTTTAAACTCTATCCCTGCACACAGACAGACAGGACGGGTTAAATTCTATCCCTGCACACAGACAGGACGGGTTAAACCCTATCCCTGCACACAGACAGACAGGACGGGTTAAATTCTATCCCTGCACACAGACAGGCCGGATTAAACTCTATCCCTGCACACAGACAGGACGGGTTAAATTCTATCCCTGCACACAGACAGGACGGGTTAACCTCTATCCCTGCACACAGACAGACAGGACGGGTTAAATTCTATCCCTGCACACAGACAGGACGGATTAAACTCTATCCCTGCACACAGACAGACAGGACGGGTTAAATTCTATCCCTGCACACAGACAGGACGGGTTAAACTCTATCCCTGCACACAGACAGGACGGGTTAAACTCTATCCCTGATCACAGACAGGACGGGTTAAATTCTATCCCTGCACACAGACAGGACGGGTTAAATTCTATCCCCGTACACAGTCAGACAGGACGGGTTAAACTCTATCTCTGCACACAGGCGGGCCGGGTTAAACTCTATCCCTGCACACAGACAGGACGGGTTAAACTCTATCCCTGCACACAGTCAGACAGGACGGGTTAAACTCTATCCCTGCACACAGACGGGACGGGTTAAACTCTATCCCTGCACACAGTCAGACAGGACGGGTTAAACTCTATCCCTGCACACAGACAGGACGGGTTAAATTATATCTCTGCACACAGACAAGACGGGTTAAACTCTATCCCTGCACACAGACAGGACGGGTTAAACTCCATCCCCGCACACAGTCAGACAGGACGGGTTAAACTCTATCCCCGCACACAGTCAGACAGAACGGGTTAAACTCTATCCCCGCACACAGTCAGACAGGACGGGTTAAACTCTATCCCTGCACACAGACAGGACGGGTTAAACTCTATCCCTGCACACAGACAGGACGGGTTAAACTCTATCCCTGCACACAGTCAGGACGGGTTAAACTCTATCCCTGCACACATACAGGATGGGTTAAACTCTATCCCCGCACACAGTCAGACAGGACGGGTTAAACTCTATCCCTGCACACAGACAAGACGGGTTTAAACTCTATCCCTGCACACATACAGGACGGGTTAAACTCTATCCCCGCATACAGTCAGACAGGACGGGTTAAACTCTATCTCTGCACACAGACAGGACGGGTTAAACTCTATCCCTGCACACAGTTAGACAGGACGGGTTAAACTCTATCCCTGCACACAGACAAGACGGGTTAAACTCTATCCCTGTACACAGACAGGACGAGTTAAACTCTATCCCCGCACACAGTCAGACAGGACGGGTTAAACTCTATCCCTGCACACAGACAAGACGGGTTAAACTCTATCCCTGCACACATACAGGACGGGTTAAACTCTATCCCCGCACACAGTCAGACAGGACGGGTTAAACTCTATCTCTGCACGCAGACAGGACGGGTTAAACTCTATCCCTGCACACAGTCAGACAGGACGGGTTAAACTCTATCCCTGCACACAGACAAGACGGGTTAAACTCTATCCCTGCACACAGACAGGACGGGTTAAACTCTACCCCTGCACACATACAGGACGGGTTAAACTCTATCCCTGCACACAGACAGGACGGGTTAAACTCTATCCCCGTACACAGTCAGACAGGACGGGTTAAACTCTATCTCTGCACACAGGCGGGCCGGGTTAAACTCTATCCCTGCGCACAGACAGGACGGGTTAAACTCTATCCCTGCACACAGTCAGACAGGAGGGGTTAAACTCTATCCCTGCACAAAGACGGGACGGGTTAAACTCTTTCTCTGCACACAGTGAGACTGGGATCTCTCTGACGAGCAGCCTATAATCCCAGGACTTTTTGCGCTGCTTCCCAGCCAAGGATAGGATTTCAGCAGAGCTGGCGGGGGATGCATACATAGGGGGGACTTCTACGACATAGTTGAGCTGTCGGTTTATGAGAATACACTGTTCTGATATTTCAGCAGGGCATTACTCTTACTGTGTCACCCTGCCAGGCGTGGGCGACGGTGCGGGTGTCGTCTAGTGTTTCCCCAGTTGTGTGGTTATAAAATTTGAGAACGTCTAGCGAACGCATCCGGTTCAAAGTTCACCTGCACGGTAGATACATGAAAAATGTCCGTCTGCTATCGTGATGTTTTATCTCATTTTTGTTCTTGAAATAAATCAAACCAGCACACACGTCTGCCTCTCTTATTGTTGTTGTAGTGTTTCTAGTTGATGTTGCTGTTGCTGTTGCTGTAGTAGTTGTTGTGGTTATTGCTGTTTGCGAAAACACTGTGGGCCTGTGTAGCGTTCACCAAACCCGACACCCCACATTGTGCCAACGGTTTCGGGCGAAGGAGTGCAGTTGGGAGAGTACAAGTCTTATCCTGGCGCGAGGAAATGCAAGCTAAAAAAGACAAAATGTCATGGCAGGGCAGGCGAGGCCCTAGGCCTTGTTTGGCAACTGGTCTAGGATCGAAGCTCCGACAAGTGGAGTATTATTATGCTGATCTTGCATCTTCTGCAGCTTGTCTTTTTTCAGGTATATTGATGTTACCTTTCCTCTGGAGTAAACTAGGCTGGCTGAGAGAGGGATCATGCTGCATGGGCAACACATGGTCTCTACAATTCAGCCCAAACATTGTGCTATGGAGAGGTATAACTTTCGCTACCGCCCTGGGTTGTAGTGGTGCCTTGCTAGAAGGTAAGGAGGTAACAAACTATCGTCTGCTCAGACGACCAGGTGTCAGTGGGCTGCAGCTCTTCAGTATGATACCTTGGTGGTCAGGTCGGTTTAATCCTACATAGGGCTTGAATCTATAGGGTAGGGGTGGGGGATGAGGTTAGGGTAGAAACTGTTCATCTGGTCCAACTAATCTGTGCCATCTCCATGGGAATGTGTAACAAATATCCCGTTCCCCGCCCCAAGCTAAGAAACAATCGGGTTGTACAAGACTCTAAATAAATGACAACAGCACACGCGTCTGCCTCTTTTATAGTTGTTGTTGCTGTTGTTGTTATTGTTGCTGTTGTTGTTGTTGTTGTTGCTGTTGCTGTTGTTGTTGTTGTTGTTGTTGTTGTTGTGTGACTCCACTGTAGGTCGTCTGACCCCTAAAATGGCGTGCAGCTATCCGAGTAGTATAAGTCTAGGGCAGTGGTTCTCAACCTTTTTGGCCTATGCACCCCTCCACCATTTGTTCAGAATGTCATTCCCCCCTGTCCTATTTCCTCCCTATAACCCCCCCCCCCCCTTTACACAGTATACCTAAAAATTGAAGCTAAATTTAATAACACATACTAGAACAAGTCTAGACGTCTACATAAACATGATTTGCGGGTCTACTTACGTTATGAAACGCATTTAAGAAAGGAGAGAAGTACAGAACTGTAAAGCATGGAGTGAAAAATAATATCAAGTAATCGGTTCTTGTATTAACTCGATCTTGAAATAATCTTAACACAACCCCCCCCCCCCCCCCCCTCCCCAGGAAATCCTAAAATCCCCCCCCCCCCCCGGGTGGGGTAATTCTGCACTAATTGAGAACTACTGGTCTAGAGACTTGTCTTCCCATCCAGGAAACAGTACCAGGCCCACGGCTACCCTTCCCCTCTCCAAGCTCCGAAACCAGCTAGATATACAAGGCCGGCACGGGAACACATCTGGACCGGGTCACCATGCAGCACTGCACACACACACTGGCGGGGTTCGGCCTGGGATGGTCACACACAGACTGGCGGGGTTCGGCCTGGGATGGTCACAGACAGACTGGCGGGGTTCGGCCTGGGATGGTCACAGACAGACTGGCGGGGATCGGCCTGGGATGGTCACAGACAGACTGGCGTGGTTCGGCATGGGATGGTCACAGACAGGACTGGCGGGGTTCGGCCTGGGATGGTCACAGACAGACTGGCGGGGATCGGCCTGGGATGGTCACAGACAGACTGGCGGGGTTCGGCCTGGGATGGTCACAGACAGACTGGCGGGGTTCGGCCTGGGATGGTCACAGACAGACTGGCGGAGTTAGGCCTGGGATGGTCATACACAGACTGGCGGGGTTAGGCCTGGGATGGTCACAGACAGACTGGCGGGGTTCGGCCTGGGATGGTCACAGACAGACTGGCGGAGTTAGGCCTGGGATGGTCATACACAGACTGGCGGGGTTAGGCCTGGATGGTCACAGACAGACTGGCGGGGTTCGGCCTGGGATGGTCACAGACAGACTGGCGGGGTTCGGCCTGGGATGGTCACAGACAGACTGGCGGAGTTAGGCCTGGGATGGTCATAGACAGACTGGCGGGGTTCGGCCTGGGATGGTCACAGACAGACTGGCGGAGTTAGGCCTGGGATGGTCATACACAGACTGGCGGGGTTTGGCCTGGGATGAGCACTAGCCCACAGTGGGTGTTGGCGATTTGATTATCGGATCGTTCGGAACCACGGGCCTGACGAAACAGTTTAGGAGAAATAACGACTGCAGCAGGTGTAGCAATATGAGATCTAACACAGCTATATAGGCATGTGTGAATGCTACGAGAAAAAGAGATATAACAAAGAGTGCACATACAGAGATATAACAAAGAGTGCACATACAGAGATATAACAAAGAGTGCACATACAGAGATATAACAAAGATTGCACATACAGAGATATAACAAAGATTGCACATACAGAGATATAACAAAGAACGCACATACAGAGATATAACAAAGATTGCACATACAGAGATATAACAAAGAGTGCACATACAGAGATATAACAAAGATTGCACATACAGAGATATAACAAAGATTGCAAATACAGAGATGTAACAAAGAGTGCAAATACAGAGATATAACAAAGAGTGCACATACAGAGATATAACAAAGAATGCAAATACAGAGATATAACAAAGAGTGCACATACAGAGATATAACAAAGAATGCATATACAGAGATATAACAAAGAATGCAAATACAGAGATATAACAAAGAATGCACATACAGAGATATAACAAAGAGTGCATATACAGAGATATAACAAAGAATGCAAATACAGAGATATAACAAAGAGTGCACATACAGAGATATAACAAAGAATGCACATATAGAGATATAACAAAGAATGCACATACAGAGATATAACAAAGAGTGCAAATACAGAGATATAACAAAGAGTGCACATACAGAGATATAACAAAGAATGCAAATACAGAGATATAACAAAGAGTGCACATACAGAGATATAACAAAGAGTGCACATACAGAGATATAACAAAGAAGGCAAATACAGAGATATAACAAAGAGTGCACATACAGAGATATAACAAAGAATGCAAATACAGAGATATAACAAAGAGTGCAAATACAGAGATTTAACAAAGAATGCATATACAGAGATATAACAAGAGTGCACATACAGAGATATAACAAAGAGTGCACATACAGAGATATACAAAGAGTGCAAATACAGAGATATAACAAAGAATGCATATACAGAGATATAACAAAGAGTGCACATACAGAGATATAACAAAGAGTGCACATACAGAGATATAACAAAGAATGCATATACAGAGATATAACAAAGAGTGCACATACAGAGATATAACAAAGAGTGCCACATACAGAGATATAACAAAGAATGCAAATACAGAGATATATCAAAGAGTGCACATACAGAGATATAACAAAGAATGCAAATACAGAGATATAACAAAGAGTGCACATACAGAGATATAACAAAGAATGCAAATACAGAGATATAACAAAGAGTGCAAATACAGATATATAACAAAGAGTGCACATACAGAGATATAACAAAGAATGCAAATACAGAGATATAACAAAGAGTGCACATACAGAGATATAACAAAGAATGCATATACAGAGATATAAAAAAGAGTGCACATACAGAGATATAACAAAGAATGCATATACAGAGATATAACAAAGAGTGCAAATGCAGAGATATAACAAAGAGTGCACATACAGAGATATAACAAAGAATGCATATACAGAGATATAACAAAGAGTGCACATACAGAGATATAACAAAGAATGCATATACAGAGATATAACAAAGAATGCACATACAGAGATATAACAAAGAATGCATATACAGAGATATAACAAAGAATGCATATACAGAGATATAACAAAGAGTGCACATACAGAGATATAACAAAGAATGCATATACAGAGATATAACAAAGAATGCATATACAGAGATATAACAAAGAGTGCAAATACAGAGATTTAACAAAGAATGCATATACAGAGATATAACAAAGAGTGCACATACAGAGATATAACAAAGAGTGCACATACAGAGATATAACAAAGAGTGCAAATACAGAGATATAACAAAGAATGCATATACAGAGATTTAACAAAGAGTGCACATACAGAGATATAACAAAGAATGCATATACAGAGATATAACAAAGAGTGCAAATACAGAGATATAACAAAGAATGCATATACAGAGATATAACAAAGAATGCATATACAGAGATATAACAAAGAGTGCACATACAGAGATATAACAAAGAATGCATATACAGAGATATAACAAAGAGTGCAAATACAGAGATATAACAAAGAGTGCACATACAGAGATATAACAAAGAATGCATATACAGAGATATAACAAAGAGTGCACATACAGAGATTTAACAAAGAATGCATATACAGAGATATAACAAAGAGTGCAAATACAGAGATATAACAAAGAGTGCACATACAGAGATATAACAAAGAATGCATATACAGAGATATAACAAAGAGTGCAAATACAGAGATTTAACAAAGAATGCATATACAGAGATATAACAAAGAGTGCACATAAAGAGATATAACAAAGAGTGCACATACAGAGATATAACAAAGAGTGCAAATACAGAGATATAACAAAGAATGCATATACAGAGATATAACAAAGAGTGCACATACAGAGATATAACAAAGAGTGCACATACAGAGATATAACAAAGAATGCATATACAGAGATATAACAAAGAGTGCACATACAGAGATATAACAAAGAGAGCACATACAGAGATATAACAAAGAATGCAAATACAGAGATATAACAAAGAGTGCACATACAGAGATATAACAAAGAATGCAAATACAGAGATATAACAAAGAGTGCACATACAGAGATATAACAAAGAGTGCACATACAGAGATATAACAAAGAATGCAAATACAGAGATATAACAAAGAGTGCACATACAGAGATATAACAAAGAGTGCACATACAGAGATATAACAAAGAATGCAAATACAGAGATATAACAAAGAGTGCACATACAGAGATATAACAAAGAATGCATATACAGAGATATAACAAAGAGTGCACATACAGAGATATAACAAAGAATGCATATACAGAGATATAACAAAGAGTGCAAATACAGAGATATAACAAAGAGTGCACATACAGAGATATAACAAAGAATGCATATACAGAGATATAACAAAGAGTGCACATACAGAGATATAACAAAGAATGCATATACAGAGATATAACAAAGAATGCATATACAGAGATATAACAAAGAGTGCACATACAGAGATATAACAAAGAATGCATATACAGAGATATAACAAAGAGTGCAAATACAGAGATATAACAAAGAATGCATATACAGAGATATAACAAAGAATGCATATACAGAGATATAACAAAGAGTGCACATACAGAGATATAACAAAGAATGCATATACAGAGATATAACAAAGAGTGCACATACAGAGATTTAACAAAGAATGCATATACAGAGATATAACAAAGAGTGCAAATACAGAGATATAACAAAGAGTGCATATACAGAGATATAACAAAGAATGCAAATACAGAGATATAACAAAGAGTGCACATACAGAGATATAACAAAGAGTGCACATACAGAGATATAACAAAGAATGCAAATACAGAGATATAACAAAGAGTGCACATACAGAGATATAACAAAGAATGCAAATACAGAGATATAACAAAGAGTGCAAATACAGAGATTTAACAAAGAATGCATATACAGAGATATAACAAAGAGTGCACATACAGAGATATAACAAAGAGTGCACATACAGAGATATAACAAAGAGTGCAAATACAGAGATATAACAAAGAATGCAATACAGAGATATAACAAAGAGTGCACATACAGAGATATAACAAAGAGTGCACATACAGAGATATAACAAAGAATGCATATACAGAGATATAACAAAGAGTGCACATACAGAGATATAACAAAGAGTGCACATACAGAGATATAACAAGATGCAAATACAGAGATATATCAAAGAGTGCACATACAGAGATATAACAAAGAATGCAAATACAGAGATATAACAAAGAATGCCTATAAAGAGATATAACAAAGAGTGCAAATACAGAGATATAACAAAGAGTGCAAATACAGAGATATAACAAAGAGTGCAAATACAGAGATATAACAAAGAATGCAAATACAGAGATATAACAAAGAGTGCACATACAGAGATATAACAAAGAATGCATATACAGAGATATAAAAAAGAGTGCACATACAGAGATATAACAAAGAATGCATATACAGAGATATAACAAAGATTGCAAATACAGAGATATAACAAAGAGTGCACATACAGAGATATAACAAAGAATGCATATACAGAGATATAACAAAGAGTGCACATACAGAGATATAACAAAGAATGCATATACAGAGATATAACAAAGAATGCACATACAGAGATATAACAAAGAATGCATATACAGAGATATAACAAAGAGTGCAAATACAGAGATATAACAAAGAATGCATATACAGAGATATAACAAAGAATGCATATACAGAGATATAACAAAGAGTGCAATACAGAGATATAAGAAAGAGTGCATATACAGAGATATAACAAAGAGTTGCACATACAGAGATTAACAAAGAATGCATATACAGAGATATAACAAAGAGTGCAAATACAGAGATATAACAAAGAGTGCACATACAGAGATATAACAAAGAATGCATATACAGAGATATAACAAAGAGTGCAAATACAGAGATATAACAAAGAGTGCACATACAGAGATATAACAAAGAATGCTATACAGAGATATAACAAAGAGTGCAAATACAGAGATATTTAACAAAGAATGCATATACAGAGATATAACAAAGAGTGCACATACAGAGATATAACAAAGAGTGCACATACAGAGATATAACAAAGAGTGCAAATACAGAGATATAACAAAGAGTGCATATACAGAGATATAACAAAGAGTGCACATACAGAGATATAACAAATGAATGCACATACAGAGATATAACAAAGAATGCATATACAGAGATATAACAAAGAGTGCACATACAGAGATATAACAAAGAGTGCACATACAGAGATATAACAAAGATGCAAATACAGAGATATAACAAAGAATGCATATACAGAGATATAACAAAGAGTGCAAATACAGAGATATAACAAAGAGTGCACATACAGAGATATAACAAAGAATGCATATACAGAGATATAACAAAGTGCCTACAGAGATATAACAAAGAGTGCACATACAGAGATATAACAAAGAGTGCAAATACAGAGATATAACAAAGAGTGCACATACAGAGATATAACAAAGAATGCAAATACAGAGATATAACAAAGAGTGCACATACAGAGATATAACAAAGAGTGCACATACAGAGATATAACAAAGAAGGCAAATACAGAGATATAACAAAGAGTGCAATATACAGAGATATAACAAAGAAGGCAAATACAGAGATATAACAAAGAGTGCACATACAGAGATATAACAAAGAATGCAAATACAGAGATATAACAAAGAGTGCAAATACAGAGATATTAACAAGAATGCATATACAGAGATATAACAAAGAGTGCACATACAGAGATATAACAAAAAGAGTGCACATACAGAGATATAACAAAGATTGCAAATACAGAGATATAACAAAGAATGCATATACAGAGATATAACAAACGCAGTGTTCATACAGAGATATAACAAAGAGTGCACATACAGAGATATAACAAAGAATGCACATACAGAGATATAACAAAGAGTGCATATACAGAGATATAACAAAGAGACATATAACAAAGAGAGCACATACAGAGATATAACAAAGAGTGCAAATACAGAGATATAACAAAGAGTGCACATACAGAGATATAACAAATGCAGTGTTCATACAGAGATATAACAAAGAGTGCACATACAGAGATATAACAAAGAGTGCACATACAGAGATATAACAAAGAATGCAAATACAGAGATATAACAAAGAGTGCACATACAGAGATATAACAAAGAGTGCACATACAGAGATATAACAAAGAATGCAAATACAGAGATATAACAAAGAGTGCACATACAGAGATATAACAAAGAATGCATATACAGAGATATAACAAAGAGTGCACATACAGAGATATAACAAAGATGCATATACAGAGATATAACAAAGAGTGCAAATACAGAGATATAACAAAGAGTGCACATACAGAGATATAACAAAGAATGCATATACAGAGATATAACAAAGAGTGCACATACAGAGATATAACAAAGAATGCATATACAGAGATATAACAAAGAATGCATATACAGAGATATAACAAAGAGTGCACATACAGAGATATAACAAAGAATGCATATACAGAGATATAACAAAGAGTGCAAATACAGAGATATAACAAAGAATGCATATACAGAGATATAACAAAGAATGCATATACAGAGATATAACAAAGAGTGCACATACAGAGATATAACAAAGAATGCATATACAGAGATATAACAAAGAGTGCACATACAGAGATTTAACAAAGAATGCATATACAGAGATATAACAAAGAGTGCAAATACAGAGATATAACAAAGAGTGCATATACAGAGATATAACAAAGAATGCAAATACAGAGATATAACAAAGAGTGCACATACAGAGATATAACAAAGAGTGCACATACAGAGATATAACAAAGAATGCAAATACAGAGATATAACAAAGAGTGCACATACAGAGATATAACAAAGAATGCAAATACAGAGATATAACAAAGAGTGCAAATACAGAGATTTAACAAAGAATGCATATACAGAGATATAACAAAGAGTGCACATACAGAGATATAACAAAGAGTGCACATACAGAGATATAACAAAGAGTGCAAATACAGAGATATAACAAAGAATGCATATACAGAGATATAACAAAGAGTGCACATACAGAGATATAACAAAGAGTGCACATACAGAGATATAACAAAGAATGCATATACAGAGATATAACAAAGAGTGCACATACAGAGATATAACAAAGAGTGCACATACAGAGATATAACAAAGAATGCAAATACAGAGATATATCAAAGAGTGCACATACAGAGATATAACAAAGAATGCAAATACAGAGATATAACAAAGAGTGCACATACAGAGATATAACAAAGAATGCAAATACAGAGATATAACAAAGAGTGCAAATACAGAGATATAACAAAGAGTGCACATACAGAGATATAACAAAGAATGCAAATACAGAGATATAACAAAGAGTGCACATACAGAGATATAACAAAGAATGCATATACAGAGATATAAAAAAGAGTGCACATACAGAGATATAACAAAGAATGCATATACAGAGATATAACAAAGATTGCAAATACAGAGATATAACAAAGAGTGCACATACAGAGATATAACAAAGATGCATATACAGAGATATAACAAAGAGTGCACATACAGAGATATAACAAAGAATGCATATACAGAGATATAACAAAGAATGCACATACAGAGATATAACAAAGAATGCATATACAGAGATATAACAAAGAGTGCAAATACAGAGATATAACAAAGAATGCATATACAGAGATATAACAAAGAATGCATATACAGAGATATAACAAAGAGTGCACATACAGAGATATAACAAAGAATGCATATACAGAGATATAACAAAGAGTGCACATACAGAGATTTAACAAAGAATGCATATACAGAGATATAACAAAGAGTGCAAATACAGAGATATAACAAAGAGTGCACATACAGAGATATAACAAAGAATGCATATACAGAGATATAACAAAGAGTGCAAATACAGAGATATAACAAAGAGTGCACATACAGAGATATAACAAAGAATGCATATACAGAGATATAACAAAGAGTGCAAATACAGAGATTTAACAAAGAATGCATATACAGAGATATAACAAAGAGTGCACATACAGAGATATAACAAAGAGTGCACATACAGAGATATAACAAAGAGTGCAAATACAGAGATATAACAAAGAATGCATATACAGAGATATAACAAAGAGTGCACATACAGAGATATAACAATGAGTGCACATACAGAGATATAACAAAGAATGCATATACAGAGATATAACAAAGAGTGCACATACAGAGATATAACAAAGAGTGCACATACAGAGATATAACAAAGAATGCAAATACAGAGATATAACAAAGAATGCATATACAGAGATATAACAAAGAGTGCAAATACAGAGATATAACAAAGAGTGCACTTACAGAGATATAACAAAGAATGCATATACAGAGATATAACAAAGAGTGCACATACAGAGATATAACAAAGAGTGCACATACAGAGATATAACAAAGAATGCAAATACAGAGATATAACAAAGAGTGCACATACAGAGATATAACAAAGAGTGCACATACAGAGATATAACAAAGAATGCAAATACAGAGATATAACAAAGAGTGCAAATACAGAGATTTAACAAAGAATGCATATACAGAGATATAACAAAGAGTGCACATACAGAGATATAACAAAGAGTGCACATACAGAGATATAACAAAGAGTGCAAATACAGAGATATAACAAAGAATGCATATACAGAGATATAACAAAGAGTGCACATACAGAGATATAACAAAGAGTGCACATACAGAGATATAACAAAGAATGCATATACAGAGATATAACAAAGAGTGCACATACAGAGATATAACAAAGAGTGCACATACAGAGATATAACAAAGAATGCAAATACAGAGATATAACAAAGAGTGCACATACAGAGATTTAACAAAGAATGCATATACAGAGATATAACAAAGAGTGCAAATACAGAGATATAACAAAGAGTGCACTTACAGAGATATAACAAAGAATGCATATACAGAGATATAACAAAGAGTGCACATACAGAGATATAACAAAGAGTGCACATACAGAGATATAACAAAGAATGCAAATACAGAGATATAACAAAGAGTGCACATACAGAGATATAACAAAGAATGCAAATACAGAGATATAACAAAGAGTGCAAATACAGAGATTTAACAAAGAATGCATATACAGAGATATAACAAAGAGTGCACATACAGAGATATAACAAAGAGTGCACATACAGAGATATAACAAAGAGTGCAAATACAGAGATATAACAAAGAATGCATATACAGAGATATAACAAAGAGTGCAAATACAGAGATATAACAAAGAGTGCAAATACAGAGATATAACAAAGAATGCATATACAGAGATATAACAAAGAGTGCACATACAGAGATATAACAAAGAGTGCACATACAGAGATATAACAAAGAATGCAAATACAGAGATATAACAAAGAGTGCACATACAGAGATATAACAAAGAATGCAAATACAGAGATATAACAAAGAGTGCACATACAGAGATATAACAAAGAGTGCACATACAGAGATATAACAAAGAATGCAAATACAGAGATATAACAAAGAGTGCACATACAGAGATATAACAAAGAGTGCACATACAGAGATATAACAAAGAATGCAAATACAGAGATATAACAAAGAGTGCAAATACAGAGATATAACAAAGAATGCATATACAGAGATATGCTTGCTTGCTTGTGTTCGTTGGCTTGAGCTCCAACGCGAAGTCCTGTATGTCGGATGAAGGCATCCTGTTGTCCAACATCAGTGTGATGTCATACAGGACCTGAGGTTTGCGTGAGTATCCGTTGTCCCATGTCTGGCTTATTGGTTTGCATCTGGTGGTTCCTCGCCGTACAGGCAGACACTCCGACTTCGGAGGAATCGGCGATCCTACTGACTTTAGCCAGGACCCAGAAGGGACCTGTTGCCCAGGACGCTCGAAGAGGACGCGTCAATAGGTCTTGGCCAGTATATAACCCGGCCCTGGTGCCTTGGAAACACCTCTACGTCCCATATACAGAGATATAACAAAGAGTGCGCATAAAGAGATATACAAAAGTGCACATACAGAGATACGTATAACAAACAGGTACACACTTTACATCGGAGCGAACGTAAACTGCGTTACCAGAACTCCCAGTGCACCAGGCAGTTTTGGAAGCAGATGACAGTTGCTTTTACGTTGATTTTCACAATGCATAGGCATCGGCCTTTTTGAAAGCGGGGGCAACTATTGAACTTATAATTGCCTGAAGTTCACAAAAGACAATAATTGCGGGGTTGACTGGCGACGTTTCTGTAGAGGACTTGTATCTTAGCTTGTGTATAAGCGAAGAGGTCAGGGCTGGGTGGCTTGGCCACATCGAATAACCGGGACAGGAGCAGAGATCCCATCAGACTCAGGTGATCAGGTGAGATGACGACCATGGTCGCCTATGCTTGTCGGCAAGGCACACGATGATTATAAAAACCACTGGAATCCTTGTGATTATAAATCCTCCTCAAGTGCCTTGCCGACTGGCTTGGGCGATCATGCTCTCCATCAATTGCCATCTTCGACGGCTTGATCAGTCTCTCTCATGTGAATGCTCCCTAACCGTGGCCAATGATCCAAAACTGTCAAAATTTTCTCACGCTGTCTTCCTATATCTCTCTTTGCACAATTCTTTCGGTGTCGCATGTTCCAGTTTTTTGTCTTCTCATAATGTGTCCACAAAACGATGACTGCTTCTTTCTAATGTTTGTGATAAGTTGTTTTTGCGACTTAGCTTCCCTCAAATTGTCCAGATTGCTTCATTTTGGCCCGTCCAACGAATATTCAGGTACCCAGAGATAGGCATACAAAACACAGGAAAATACGAGACCAAAAATTATAAATTTTCCGATATTCTTTCGCCTTCAAAGGAAGTATCGCCAGAGATGAAATGTTGTTATTTCGGATTACAAGTGTAATCCCTGATTGTGATAGTTCACAAAAATAGACTATTACATTCTTTTGTCAGGGGAAGATTGTGACACGAACACCGTGTTTTCTCTTCTTCGTTGTGAACAAGAAAGATCTTGTTGCTTTTATGCGGGTGTTAAATTACCTTTCACCGGGTCCATCAGCGGAAAATTATCCTTAGTGTAATTTAATATGTGCTCACCGGTAAACTTCTTCTCTCTCTCTCTCTCTATCTCTCTCTCTCTCTCTCTCTCTCTCTCTCTCTCTCTCTCTCTCTCTCTCTCTCTCTGCTCTCTCTCTCTCTCTCTCCTACCTCTCTCCTCCTCTCTCGCATGTCTCCTTATTTCTCTTCCTCCCTCTCCCCTCTAAGTATCTCAGTCCCCTCTCGCCACTTTCTCTCCATCTCTATCTGTATCTTCTTCTCTCTCTACCCCCTCTTTTCCTCTTTCTCTCACTGTATGCTCATCTGTATTCTTGTCCACCTCTCCCTCCCCACTTGCCTTCTATCCCACTCTGGCTGTCTCCCTCTCCCTCCTCTCTTCCCTTTCCCCTCTCTCTCTTTCCATTTATCTCTTCCCCTATCTCTCCCTTTCCTTTTTCCCTCTTTCTCTCGCTCACTCTCCCTCTCTATTCATTTCTTCCTATCTCCTTTCCTCTCATCTCATCTCTCTCTCTCTCTTTCTCTCTCTCTCTCTCTCTCTCTCTCTCTCTCTCTCTCTCTCTATCTCTATCTCTCTCACACCACACATACAATCCCCTTCTCTCTGTCACTCTCTCCTTTTCTCTCATACTCTCTTTCTATCTCTGTTTCCTCCCCTCTCTTAATAAGTCTCCCTAGTTTCTCTCTTCCTCACCCCGCCTCTCTATCATCCCCTCTTTCCCCCCCCCCCTCTCTCTCTCTCTCTCTATGCTCTGCTCTAATTACGACGAGAATCCATTTTAATCCCGACATCACGTGGGCTAGTCACGTGACCCGTGTGACAGCCATGACGTCTGCACCTAGCTCGGGTCAGCAGTGTGTTGTTATCTGATTGTTGCTGTTGTTATTGTTGTGCTGCTGTTGTTGTCGTTATTGTTTTTGGTATTAATATTGTCTTGTTACTGTTCCTTACCTATGTTATTCTTAATTTTTCTTTTCCTAATACTCCTCCTCTTCTTCAACCCTCTCCCCCTTCTTCTTCTTCTTCTTCTTCTTCTTCTTCTTCTTCTCTTCTTCTTCTTCTTCTTCTTCTTCTTCTTTCTTCTTCTTCTTTCTTCTTCTTCTTCTTCTTCTTCTTCTTCTTGTTTCTTCTTCTTCTTCTGCTTCTTCTTCTGCTTCTTCTTCTTCTGCTTCTTCTTCTTCTTCTTCTTCTTCTTCTTCTTCTTCTTCTTCTTCTTCTTCTTCTTCTTCTTCTTCTTCTTCTTCTTCTTCTTCTTTCTTCTTCTTCTTCTTCTTCTTCTTCTTTCTTCTCTTCTTCTTCTTCTTCTTCTTCTTTTCCCCCTCTTCTTCTTCTTAATTGCTGTAATTGCGTTGTTGATTTAATTGTTGAAATGTTGTGTTTTGCCGCTGTTACTTCATTGTTTGTTGTGATTATTATTACTGTGTTAATGATGTGACTATTACACTGCTAAGATGACTCCTGTTATCATTCATTGCTGTTCATGTTGCTGTAGATGTGTTGTTTTCGTTTCTGTTGCGGCTTTTCTGGTTTTATTATTATCACTGTTGGTTGTTGTTATATTGTAGGGACGGATGTTGATATTGTCCCAGTTATTTAGTGAATGATTTTACTGTTAAAGCCAGTTGCATGTTACTTTGACAGCACGTTGTATTCAACCGTTTTGTGACTCACTAGGCAATGTTTGCTGTCAGTAATGTGTATTGTGTCAGTGTTGTTGTTCTAGTTGTAGTTATACTGGTTGCCGTTATTGTTATTGTTATTACTATTATATTAGTGTGAATAATATTATTATTGTTTTGTGACAGTTTCTGTTGTCTGTAGTGTCACGAGTTGTAATTCGGATACCAGCTTTAGGAAGACGTGCTGAAAATAATTTCTGGACACATTTGGTAGATGCTTCCTTTAAAGCCATTTTCCATGTCCTGAGGCGTGGTAGGTTTATGGTGCCGTAATATCAGTTTACATCAGCCCACACTGGTTGCCTAGTGTGCTCACTGTCACTCCGCCCGCTTTTATTTCCCACAACGTTCTCTGGTACTGAGTTTTTGGCTAGGTTGACCTGGGAGGTTTATGGAGGAGATTCGAACATATAATCACCAGGCCTCGCGCTAGCATGCTAGCTACTGCCGCTGTCGGGGTTCACTGCTCCAGCTTCAAAGGCTTCACAGTAGAATATACATTACACGAAGGCGGCTTCACTTAACAGTATTTTTTTTGAGGTGTGAATATATTCTGAAAAGTAAAGACCAAATGTCTCATTTTTCGATGTGTCATCACTGCGTTCAATGCAAGTCCTCCAGCGATGATAAAGTTCTTGGATTCCTGTAGAAAACTGGACTCTGTGGTCACTACTCTGTGTGCCTGACCCGGTCGTGAACGGTCTGTCACATAAGTCGTATTGAAACGTCCTACTCCAGTGATACACTTGCTGGACTGACAGGCATGTATCACCATTCTGGACAATCATTCGCCGATGAATGTCTATAGGTTTCACCCTTCACTGTTTTACAACAACAACAAAAAACGGAATAACAGAAACGCTGCACCACTTTGGTGCATGTCAAAAATGGAGCGAACCATCTTTAAAAACTGTCCCTATGACGTCACATGGTTCGTATGCACCGTGATGTCACATGCTAAAACTCTTGACATCCTTAACAACAATATTGACAGGTCACAAGACAATGGCGTGATTATTGCAATTTGTATCACACTTTTAATGTTGTAATTTGAAGTCTCATCATAGATGGAAACAACAGCTAGGCCTTTTTTTTTTCTTATTGCATGAGAAGCACCCAGCAACTTCAGGGCAGAGACAACGGCCCTTCTGGTTGCTGCACAACCATTCTTGAGGTTGGATGGACCCTAAGTATAACTTCTCTTCTGAGGTTGAATGGGGTATGGGTGATAGGGAAAAGTAGGAGGGACAGAGACGAATAAAAAGACGCGTAAATCGACTTCGTCATTTTGGGAAAATGGATTATGAGATAATTTGCAAATTTTTGTCATTTTCTTTTCATCTTTTCATTCTTCTCATCCTGTTCTCGTGCCTAAATGTAGTCACTGGAGGGTCTGCTCCGTGGTTATATGTTGTGTTTTGTGTATGTATTTGTTTGCTGATGAAGGCTAATCGCCGCAACGCCCTGTCATTTCCGTAATTGTGTTCTGTAAAACTGTGCTACCGTGTGTTTGTTTACATTGTTTACACCGAGCCGGAGTTACACCCTGTCATCACTGGTGTTCGAACCTGGGACATCATCAAGGTAGGACGAAGAATTAACACCGCGACCAGGTCTGACAACACCAGATTATGGGACATTTTATGAAGACAAGGAGAAAAAAGAAAGTTAAGATGAGGGAATTAATTACTGCAGCAGCAGAAATAGCAGAAGATAAGAAGACGAAGAGAAGAAGAAGAAGAAGAAGAAGAAGAAGAAGAAAAGAAGAAGAAGAAGAAGAAGAAGAAGAAGAAGAAGAAGAAGAAGAAGAAGAAGAAGAAGAAGAAGAAGAAGATAGGCGGGCGGGGGCGGAGGAGGAGGGTGAGTTGAAGTCGAAAGTTTAAAGAAAAGAAATAAAGAAACAGGAAGAAGAAAAAGACAGACTAATAAAGACGACAGACGGAAAGACAGAAAGACAGAAAGAAAGAAAGCAGAAAGAAAGAAAGAAAGAAAGAAAGAAAGAAAGAAAGAATGAATGAAAGAAAGAAAGAAAGGCAAAACCAACAATCATCAGTAATATCAAAACGATATATACGAGAATAACTAGACGATAAATGACACGAGAATACCACATGAACTAGACAATAAATGACACAAGAATAACCACATGAACTAGACGATAAATGACACGAGAATAGCCACATGAACTAGACGATAAATGACACGAGAATAACCACATGAACTAGACAATAAATGACACGAGAATACCACATGAACTAGACGATAAATGACACGAGAAAAGCCACATGAACTAGACGATAAATGACACGAGAATAACCACATGAACTAGACAATAAATGACACGAGAATAACCAAATGAACTAGGCGATAAATGACACGAGAATAACCACACGAACTAGACAATAAATGACACGAGAACAACCACATGAACTAGACAATAAATGACACGAGATTAACTACATGAACTAGGCGATAAATGACACGAGAATAACCACATGAACTAGACGATAAATAACAAGATAAAACCGGTATAAATTGTCTTCTTGATATTCCTACCGTTTACCATTTGCCTGTCCTCTACGGGCCGATTCCACGCTCCGGGCCCTCTCATGTCAACCCGTCGGGCCCTCTCATGTCAACCCTCCGGCCCTCTCATGTCAACCCTCCGGGCCCTCTCATGTCAACCCTCCGGGCCCTCTCATGTCAACCTCCGGCCCTCTCATGTCAACCCTCCGGGCCCTCTCATGTCAACCCTCCGGGCCCTCTCATGTCAACCCTCCGGGCAGCAGACAGATATCAAACACAGTCAGTCTCACGTTTGTCTCGTCCCCAGCTCGGCGCAGTTCCCGCCAGGCCTTGCATACTTTAAAATTGTATGAAATTTGACATCACATCACAAGATGAAATGGCGACAATTGGGTATCGGATACTGCGTGTGTAGTAACACTGTTTGCAGAACTGTAAGAACAAGCAGGCCGTGAGATTCCACCCTGCCAACTGGAGAGGCTGTATTGTGCGGGTTTGTGTTCCTGTGTTTTGTTTTCTTAAGTTTGGGGTCGAATTTCTCCTATACCGACGCCGGGGTTTGTTTATTGTCATGTTGGGGGTAATTTCTGAGGAAATAAATGTCACAGTTTGTTGTCTTGTTGGGGGTAATTTCTGAGGAAATAAATGTCGCAGTTTGTTGTCTTGTTGGGGGTAATTTCTGAGGAAATAAATGTCGCAGTTTGTTGTCATGTTGGGGGTAATTTCTGAGGAAATAAATGTCGCAGTTTGTTGTCATGTTGGGGGTAATTTCTGAGGAAATAAATGTCGCAGTTTGTTGTCATGTTGGGGTAATTTCTGAGGAAATAAATGTCGCAGTTTGTTGTCATGTTGGGGGTAATTTCTGAGGAAATAAATGTCGCAGTTTGTTGTCATGTTGGGGTAATTTCTGAGGAAATAAATGTCGCAGTTTGTTGTCATGTTGGGGGTAATTTCTGAGGAAATAAATGTCGCAGTTTGTTTGTCATGTTGGGGTAATTTCTGAGGAAATAAATGTCGCAGTTTGTTGTCATGTTGGGGGTAATTTCTGAGGAATAAATGTCGCAGTTTGTTGTCATGTTGGGGGTAATTTCTGAGGAAATAAATGTCGCAGTTTGTTGTCATGTTGGGGGTAATTTCTGAGGAAATAAATGTCGCAGTTTGTTGTCATGTTGGGGGTAATTTCTGAGGAAATAAATGTCGCAGTTTGTTGTCATGTTGGGGGTAATTTCTGAGGAAATAAATGTCGCAGTTTGTTGTCATGTTGGGGGTAATTTCTGAGGAAATAAATGTCGCAGTTTGTTGTCATGTTGGGGGTAATTTCTGAGGAAATAAATGTCGCAGTTTGTTGTCATGTTGGGGGTAATTTCTGAGGAAATAAATGTCGCAGTTTGTTGTCATGTTGGGGGTAATTTCTGAGGAAATAAATGTCGCAGTTTGTTGTCATGTTGGGGGTAATTTCTGAGGAATAAATGTCGCAGTTTGTTGTCATGTTGGGGTAATTTCTGAGGAAATAAATGTCGCAGTTTGTTGTCATGTTGGGGGTAATTTCTGAGGAAATAAATGTCGCAGTTTGTTGTCATGTTGGGGGTAATTTCTGAGGAAATAAATGTCGCAGTTTGTTGTCATGTTGGGGGTAATTTCTGAGGAAATAAATGTCGCAGTTTGTTGTCATGTTGGGGGTAATTTCTGAGGAAATAAATGTCGCAGTTTGTTGTCATGTTGGGGTAATTTCTGAGGAAATAAATGTCGCAGTTTGTTGTCATGTTGGGGGTAATTTCTGAGGAAATAAATGTCGCAGTTTGTTGTCATGTTGGGGTAATTTCTGAGGAAATAAATGTCGCAGTTTGTTGTCATGTTGGGGGTAATTTCTGAGGAAATAAATGTCGCAGTTTGTTGTCATGTTGGGGGTAATTTCTGAGGAAATAAATGTCGCAGTTTGTTGTCATGTTGGGGGTAATTTCTGAGGAAATAAATGTCGCAGTTTGTTGTCATGTTGGGGGTAATTTCTGAGGAAATAAATGTCGCAGTTTGTTGTCATGTTGGGGGTAATTTCTGAGGAAATAAATGTCGCAGTTTGTTGTCATGTTGGGGGTAATTTCTGAGGAAATAAATGTCGCAGTTTGTTGTCATGTTGGGGGTAATTTCTGAGGAAATAAATGTCGCAGTTTGTTGTCATGTTGGGGGTAATTTCTGAGGAAATAAATGTCGCAGTTTGTTGTCATGTTGGGGGTAATTTCTGAGGAAATAAATGTCGCAGTTTGTTGTCATGTTGGGGGTAATTTCTGAGGAAATAAATGTCGCAGTTTGTTGTCTTGTTGGGGGTAATTTCTGAGGAAATAAATGTCGCAGTTTGTTGTCATGTTGGGGGTAATTTCTGAGGAAATAAATGTCGCAGTTTGTTGTCATGTTGGGGGTAATTTCTGAGGAAATAAATGTCGCAGTTTGTTGTCATGTTGGGGTAATTTCTGAGGAAATAAATGTCGCAGTTTGTTGTCATGTTGGGGGTAATTTCTGAGGAAATAAATGTCGCAGTTTGTTGTCATGTTGTTGGTAATTTCTGAGGAAATAAATGTCGCAGTTTGTTGTCATGTTGGGGGTAATTTCTGAGGAAATAAATGTCGCAGTTTGTTGTCATGTTGGGGGTAATTTCTGAGGAAATAAATGTCGCAGTTTGTTGTCATGTTGGGGGTAATTTCTGAGGAAATAAATGTCGCAGTTTGTTGTCATGTTGGGGGTAATTTCTGAGGAAATAAATGTCGCAGTTTGTTGTCATGTTGGGGGTAATTTCTGAGGAAATAAATGTCGCAGTTTGTTGTCATGTTGGGGGTAATTTCTGAGGAAATAAATGTCGCAGTTTGTTGTCATGTTGGGGGTAATTTCTGAGGAAATAAATGTCGCAGTTTGTTGTCATGTTGGGGGTAATTTCTGAGGAAATAAATGTCGCAGTTTGTTGTCATTGTTGGGGTAATTTCTGAGGAAATAAATGTCGCAGTTTGTTGTCATGTTGGGGGTAATTTCTGAGGAAATAAATGTCGCAGTTTGTTGTCATGTTGGGGGTAATTTCTGAGGAAATAAATGTCGCAGTTTGTTGTCATGTTGGGGGTAATTTCTGAGGAAATAAATGTCGCAGTTTGTTGTCATGTTGGGGTAATTTCTGAGGAAATAAATGTCGCAGTTTGTTGTCATGTTGGGGGTAATTTCTGAGGAAATAAATGTCGCAGTTTGTTGTCATGTTGGGGGTAATTTCTGAGGAAATAAATGTCGCAGTTTGTTGTCATGTTGGGGGTAATTTCTGAGGAAATAAATGTCGCAGTTTGTTGTCATGTTGGGGTAATTTCTGAGGAAATAAATGTCGCAGTTTGTTGTCATGTTGGGGGTAATTTCTGAGGAATAAATGTCGCAGTTTGTTGTGTTGGGGGTAATTTCTGAGGAAATAAATGTCGCAGTTTGTTGTCATGTTGGGGGTAATTTCTGAGGAAATAAATGTCGCAGTTTGTTGTCTTGTTGGGGGTAATTTCTGAGGAAATAAATGTCGCAGTTTGTTGTCATTGTTGGGGGTAATTTCTGAGGAAATAAATGTCGCAGTTTGTTGTCATTGTTGGGGGTAATTTCTGAGGAAATAAATGTCGCAGTTTGTTGTCATGTTGGGGGTAATTTCTGAGGAAATAAATGTCGCAGTTTGTTGTCATGTTGGGGTAATTTCTGAGGAAATAAATGTCGCAGTTTGTTGTCATGTTGGGGGTAATTTCTGAGGAAATAAATGTCGCAGTTTGTTGTCTTGTTGGGGGTAATTTCTGAGGAAATAAATGTCGCAGTTTGTTGTCTTGTTGGGGGTAATTTCTGAGGAAATAAATGTCGCAGTTTGTTGTCATGTTGGGGGTAATTTCTGAGGAAATAAATGTCGCAGTTTGTTGTCATGTTGGGGGTAATTTCTGAGGAAATAAATGTCGCAGTTTGTTGTCATTGTTGGGGGTAATTTTCTGAGGAAATAAATGTCGCAGTTTGTTGTCATGTTGGGGGTAATTTCTGAGGAAATAAATGTCGCAGTTTGTTGTCTTGTTGGGGGTAATTTCTGAGGAAATAAATGTCGCAGTTTGTTGTCATGTTGGGGGTAATTTCTGAGGAAATAAATGTCGCAGTTTGTTGTCTTGTTGGGGGTAATTTCTGAGGAAATAAATGTCGCAGTTTGTTGTCATGTTGGGGGTAATTTCTGAGGAAATAAATGTCGCAGTTTGTTGTCATGTTGGGGGTAATTTCTGAGGAAATAAATGTCGCAGTTTGTTGTCATGTTGGGGGTAATTTCTGAGGAAATAAATGTCGCAGTTTGTTGTCTTGTTGGGGGGTAATTTCTGAGGAAATAAATGTCGCAGTTTGTTGTCTTGTTGGGGGTAATTTCTGAGGAAATAAATGTCGCAGTTTGTTGTCATTGTTGGGGGTAATTTCTGAGGAAATAAATGTCGCAGTTTGTTGTCATGGGATGGATGGAGCTGGTTGGGTAATTTCTGAGGAAATAAATGTCGCAGTTTGTTGTCATGTTGGGGGTAATTTCTGAGGAAATAAATGTCGCAGTTTGTTGTCATGTTGGGGGTAATTTCTGAGGAAATAAATGTCGCAGTTTGTTGTCTTGTTGGGGGTAATTTCTGAGGAAATAAATGTCGCAGTTTGTTGTCCATTGTTGGGGGTAATTTCTGAGGAAATAAATGTCGCAGTTTGTTGTCATTGTTGGGGGTAATTTCTGAGGAAATAAATGTCGCAGTTTGTTGTCTTGTTGGGGGGTAATTTCTGAGGAAATAAATGTCGCAGTTTGTTTGTCTTGTTGGGGTAATTTCTGAGGAAATAAATGTCGCAGTTTGTTGTCATGTTGGGGGTAATTTCTGAGGAAATAAATGTCGCAGTTTGTTGTCTTGTTGGGGGTAATTTCTGAGGAAATAAATGTCGCAGTTTGTTGTCTTGTTGGGGTAATTTCTGAGGAAATAAATGTCGCAGTTTGTTGTCTTGTTGGGGGTAATTTCTGAGGAAATAAATGTCGCAGTTTGTTGTCATGTTGGGGGTAATTTCTGAGGAAATAAATGTCGCAGTTTGTTGTCATGTTGGGGGTAATTTCTGAGGAAATAAATGTCGCAGTTTGTTGTCATGTTGGGGGTAATTTCTGAGGAAATAAATGTCGCAGTTTGTTGTCATGTTGGGGGTAATTTCTGAGGAAATAAATGTCGCAGTTTGTTGTCATGTTGGGGGTAATTTCTGAGGAAATAAATGTCGCAGTTTGTTGTCATGTTGGGGGTAATTTCTGAGGAAATAAATGTCGCAGTTTGTTGTCATGTTGGGGGTAATTTCTGAGGAAATAAATGTCGCAGTTTGTTGTCATGTTGGGGGTAATTTCTGAGGAAATAAATGTCGCAGTTTGTTGTCATGTTGGGGGGTAATTTCTGAGGAAATAAATGTCGCAGTTTGTTGTCATGTTGGGGGTAATTTCTGAGGAAATAAATGTCGCAGTTTGTTGTCATGTTGGGGGTAATTTCTGAGGAAATAAATGTCGCAGTTTGTTGTCATGTTGGGGGTAATTTCTGAGGAAATAAATGTCGCAGTTTGTTGTCTTGTTGGGGGTAATTTCTGAGGAAATAAATGTCGCAGTTTGTTGTCTTGTTGGGGGTAATTTCTGAGGAAATAAATGTCGCAGTTTGTTGTCATGTTGGGGGTAATTTCTGAGGAAATAAATGTCGCAGTTTGTTGTCATGTTGGGGGTAATTTCTGAGGAAATAAATGTCGCAGTTTGTTGTCTTGTTGGGGGTAATTTCTGAGGAAATAAATGTCGCAGTTTGTTGTCTTGTTGGGGGTAATTTCTGAGGAAATAAATGTCGCAGTTTGTTGTCATGTTGGGGGTAATTTCTGAGGAAATAAATGTCGCAGTTTGTTGTCATGTTGGGGGTAATTTCTGAGGAAATAAATGTCGCAGTTTGTTGTCATGTTGGGGGTAATTTCTGAGGAAATAAATGTCGCAGTTTGTTGTCATGTTGGGGTAATTTCTGAGGAAATAAATGTCGCAGTTTGTTGTCTTGTTGGGGGTAATTTCTGAGGAAATAAATGTCGCAGTTTGTTGTCATGTTGGGGGTAATTTCTGAGGAAATAAATGTCGCAGTTTGTTGTCATGTTGGGGGTAATTTCTGAGGAAATAAATGTCGCAGTTTGTTGTCTTGTTGGGGGTAATTTCTGAGGAAATAAATGTCGCAGTTTGTTGTCATGTTGGGGGTAATTTCTGAGGAAATAAATGTCGCAGTTTGTTGTCATGTTGGGGGTAATTTCTGAGGAAATAAATGTCGCAGTTTGTTGTCATGTTGGGGGTAATTTCTGAGGAAATAAATGTCGCAGTTTGTTGTCATGTTGGGGGTAATTTCTGAGGAAATAAATGTCGCAGTTTGTTGTCATGTTGGGGGTAATTTCTGAGGAATAAATGTCGCAGTTTGTTGTCTTGTTGGGGGTAATTTCTGAGGAAATAAATGTCGCAGTTTGTTGTCTTGTTGGGGGTAATTTCTGAGGAAATAAATGTCGCAGTTTGTTGTCTTGTTGGGGGTAATTTCTGAGGAAATAAATGTCGCAGTTTGTTGTCTTGTTGGGGGTAATTTCTGAGGAAATAAATGTCGCAGTTTGTTGTCTTGTTGGGGGTAATTTCTGAGGAAATAAATGTCGCAGTTTGTTGTCATGTTGGGGGTAATTTCTGAGGAAATAAATGTCGCAGTTTGTTGTCTTGTTGGGGGTAATTTCTGAGGAAATAAATGTCGCAGTTTGTTGTCATGTTGGGGGTAATTTCTGAGGAAATAAATGTCGCAGTTTGTTGTCATGTTGGGGGTAATTTCTGAGGAAATAAATGTCGCAGTTTGTTGTCATGTTGGGGGTAATTTCTGAGGAAATAAATGTCGCAGTTTGTTGTCATGTTGGGGGTAATTTCTGAGGAAATAAATGTCGCAGTTTGTTGTCATGTTGGGGGTAATTTCTGAGGAAATAAATGTCGCAGTTTGTTGTCTTGTTGGGGGTAATTTCTGAGGAAATAAATGTCGCAGTTTGTTGTCATGTTGGGGGTAATTTCTGAGGAAATAAATGTCGCAGTTTGTTGTCATGTTGGGGTAATTTCTGAGGAAATAAATGTCGCAGTTTGTTGTCATGTTGGGGGTAATTTCTGAGGAAATAAATGTCGCAGTTTGTTGTCATGTTGGGGGTAATTTCTGAGGAAATAAATGTCGCAGTTTGTTGTCATGTTGGGGGTAATTTCTGAGGAAATAAATGTCGCAGTTTGTTGTCTTGTGGGGGTAATTTCTGAGGAAATAAATGTCGCAGTTTGTTGTCATGTTGGGGGTAATTTCTGAGGAAATAAATGTCGCAGTTTGTTGTCATGTTGGGGTAATTCTGAGGAAATAAATGTCGCAGTTTGTTGTCTTGTTGGGGGTAATTTCTGAGGAAATAAATGTCGCAGTTTGTTGTCATGTTGGGGGTAATTTCTGAGGAAATAAATGTCGCAGTTTGTTGTCATGTTGGGGGTAATTTCTGAGGAAATAAATGTCGCAGTTTGTTGTCATGTTGGGGTAATTTCTGAGGAAATAAATGTCGCAGTTTGTTGTCATGTTGGGGGTAATTTCTGAGGAAATAAATGTCGCAGTTTGTTGTCATGTTGGGGGTAATTTCTGAGGAAATAAATGTCGCAGTTTGTTGTCTTGTTGGGGGTAATTTCTGAGGAAATAAATGTCGCAGTTTGTTGTCATGTTGGGGGTAATTTCTGAGGAAATAAATGTCGCAGTTTGTTGTCTTGTTGGGGGTAATTTCTGAGGAAATAAATGTCGCAGTTTGTTGTCATGTTGGTATAAGAGACAGTTTCTGAGGAAATAAATGTCGCAGTTTGTTGTCATGTTGGGGGTAATTTCTGAGGAAATAAATGTCGCAGTTTGTTGTCTTGTTGGGGTAATTTCTGAGGAAATAAATGTCGCAGTTTGTTGTCTTGTTGGGGGTAATTTCTGAGGAAATAAATGTCGCAGTTTGTTGTCATGTTGGGGGTAATTTCTGAGGAAATAAATGTCGCAGTTTGTTGTCATGTTGGGGGTAATTTCTGAGGAAATAAATGTCGCAGTTTGTTGTCATGTTGGGGGTAATTTCTGAGGAAATAAATGTCGCAGTTTGTTGTCATGTTGGGGGTAATTTCTGAGGAAATAAATGTCGCAGTTTGTTGTCATGTTGGGGGTAATTTCTGAGGAAATAAATGTCGCAGTTTTGTTGTCATGTTGGGGGTAATTTCTGAGGAATAAATGTCGCAGTTTGTTGTCATGTTGGGGGTAATTTCTGAGGAAATAAATGTCGCAGTTTGTTGTCATGTTGGGGGTAATTTCTGAGGAAATAAATGTCGCAGTTTGTTGTCATGTTGGGGGTAATTTCTGAGGAAATAAATGTCGCAGTTTGTTGTCATGTTGGGGGTAATTTCTGAGGAAATAAATGTCGCAGTTTGTTGTCATGTTGGGGTAATTTCTGAGGAAATAAATGTCGCAGTTTGTTGTCATGTTGGGGGTAATTTCTGAGGAAATAAATGTCGCAGTTTGTTGTCTTGTGGGGGGTAATTTCTGAGGAAATAAATGTCGCAGTTTGTTGTCATGTTGGGGGTAATTTCTGAGGAAATAAATGTCGCAGTTTGTTGTCATGTTGGGGGTAATTTCTGAGGAAATAAATGTCGCAGTTTGTTGTCATGTTGGGGGTAATTTCTGAGGAAATAAATGTCGCAGTTTGTTGTCATGTTGGGGGTAATTTCTGAGGAAATAAATGTCGCAGTTTGTTGTCATGTTGGGGGTAATTTCTGAGGAAATAAATGTCGCAGTTTGTTGTCATGTTGGGGGTAATTTCTGAGGAAATAAATGTCGCAGTTTGTTGTCTGTTGGGGGTAATTTCTGAGGAAATAAATGTCGCAGTTTGTTGTCATGTTGGGGGTAATTCTGAGGAAATAAATGTCGCAGTTTGTTGTCTTGTTTGGGGGTAATTTCTGAGGAAATAAATGTCGCAGTTTGTTGTCATGTTGGGGGTAATTTCTGAGGAAATAAATGTCGCAGTTTGTTGTCTTGTTGGGGGTAATTTCTGAGGAAATAAATGTCGCAGTTTGTTGTCATGTTGGGGGTAATTTCTGAGGAAATAAATGTCGCAGTTTGTTGTCATGTTGGGGGTAATTTCTGAGGAAATAAATGTCGCAGTTTGTTGTCTTGTTGGGGGTAATTTCTGAGGAAATAAATGTCGCAGTTTGTTGTCATGTTGGGGGTAATTTCTGAGGAAATAAATGTCGCAGTTTGTTGTCATGTTGGGGGTAATTTCTGAGGAAATAAATGTCGCAGTTTGTTGTCTTGTTGGGGGTAATTTCTGAGGAAATAAATGTCGCAGTTTGTTGTCTTGTTGGGGGTAATTTCTGAGGAAATAAATGTCGCAGTTTGTTGTCATGTTGGGGGTAATTTCTGAGGAAATAAATGTCGCAGTTTGTTTGTCAGTTTGTTGGGGGTAATTTCTGAGGAAATAAATGTCGCAGTTTGTTGTCATGTTGGGGGTAATTTCTGAGGAAATAAATGTCGCAGTTTGTTGTCATGTTGGGGTAATTTCTGAGGAAATAAATGTCGCAGTTTGTTGTCATGTTGGGGGTAATTTCTGAGGAAATAAATGTCGCAGTTTGTTGTCATGTTGGGGGTAATTTCTGAGGAAATAAATGTCGCAGTTTGTTGTCTTGTTGGGGGTAATTCTGAGGAAATAAATGTCGCAGTTTGTTGTCATGTTGGGGGTAATTTCTGAGGAAATAAATGTCGCAGTTTGTTGTCATGTTGGGGTAAATTTCTGAGGAAATAAATGTCGCAGTTTGTTGTCTTGTTGGGGGTAATTTCTGAGGAAATAAGATGTGTATAAGAGACAGGGAAATAAATGTCGCAGTTTGTTGTCATGTTGGGGGTAATTTCTGAGGAAATAAATGTCGCAGTTTGTTGTCATGTTGGGGTAATTTCTGAGGAAATAAATGTCGCAGTTTGTTGTCATGTTGGGGGTAATTTCTGAGGAAATAAATGTCGCAGTTTGTTGTCATGTTGGGGGTAATTTCTGAGGAAATAAATGTCGCAGTTTGTTGTCATGTTGGGGGTAATTTCTGAGGAAATAAATGTCGCAGTTTGTTGTCATGTTGGGGGTAATTTCTGAGGAAATAAATGTCGCAGTTTGTTGTCATGTTGGGGGTAATTTCTGAGGAAATAATGTCGCAGTTTGTTGTCATGTTGGGGGTAATTTCTGAGGAAATAAATGTCGCAGTTTGTTGTCATGTTGGGGGTAATTTCTGAGGAAATAAAGTCGCAGTTTGTTGTCATGTTGGGGGTAATTTCTGAGGAAATAAATGTCGCAGTTTGTTGTCATGTTGGGGGTAATTTCTGAGGAAATAAATGTCGCAGTTTGTTGTCATGTTGGGGGTAATTTCTGAGGAAATAAATGTCGCAGTTTGTTGTCATGTTGGGGGTAATTTCTGAGGAAATAAATGTCGCAGTTTGTTGTCATGTTGGGGGTAATTTCTGAGGAAATAAATGTCGCAGTTTGTTGTCATGTTGGGGGTAATTTCTGAGGAAATAAATGTCGCAGTTTGTTGTCATGTTGGGGGTAATTTCTGAGGAAATAAATGTCGCAGTTTGTTGTCATGTTGGGGGTAATTTCTGAGGAAATAAATGTCGCAGTTTGTTGTCATGTTGGGGGTAATTTCTGAGGAAATAAATGTCGCAGTTTGTTGTCATGTTGGGGGTAATTTCTGAGGAAATAAATGTCGCAGTTGTTGTCATGTTGGGGGTAATTTCTGAGGAAATAAATGTCGCAGTTTGTTGTCATGTTGGGGGTAATTTCTGAGGAAATAAATGTCGCAGTTTGTTGTCATGTTGGGGTAATTTCTGAGGAAATAAATGTCGCAGTTGTTGTCATGTTGGGGGTAATTTCTGAGGAAATAAATGTCGCAGTTTGTTGTCATGTTGGGGTAATTTCTGAGGAAATAAATGTCGCAGTTTGTTGTCATGTTGGGGGTAATTTCTGAGGAAATAAATGTCGCAGTTTGTTGTCATGTTGGGGTAATTTCTGAGGAAATAAATGTCGCAGTTTTGTTGTCATGTTGGGGTAATTTCTGAGGAAATAAATGTCGCAGTTTGTGTCATGTTGGGGGTAATTTCTGAGGAAATAAATGTCGCAGTTTGTTGTCATGTTGGGGGTAATTTCTGAGGAAATAAATGTCGCAGTTTGTTGTCATGTTGGGGTAATTTCTGAGGAAATAAATGTCGCAGTTTGTTGTCATGTTGGGGTAATTTCTGAGGAAATAAATGTCGCAGTTTGTTGTCATGTTGGGGGTAATTTCTGAGGAAATAAATGTCGCAGTTTGTTGTCATGTTGGGGGTAATTTCTGAGGAAATAAATGTCGCAGTTTGTTGTCATGTTGGGGGTAATTTCTGAGGAAATAAATGTCGCAGTTTGTTGTCATGTTGGGGGTAATTTCTGAGGAAATAAATGTCGCAGTTTGTTGTCATGTTGTGGGTAATTTCGAGGAAATAAATGTCGCAGTTTGTTGTCATGTTGGGGTAATTTCTGAGGAAATAAATGTCGCAGTTTGTTGTCATGTTGGGGGTAATTTCTGAGGAAATAAATGTCGCAGTTTGTTGTCTTAAGTGTGGGGGGTGGCGTGTCTTGTCACAACAGTGAGCTGGTAACATGGGGGAGGGAGGGGGGGGGTCGTGTCCTTGTCATAACAGTGAGCTGGTAACATGGCGGAGGGAGGGTGGGGGTCGTGTCTTGTCATAACAGTGAGATGGTAACATGGCGGAGGGAGGTGGCGGGGAGGGGGGGTTGTGTCTTGTCACAACAGTGAGCGGATGACGGAGATGTTGGTGGGGAAGGGAACGGGGCGGGGGGTTGATGGGTAGGCATACAAAACACGAGAGAATTTGGGAAGGATTACACGAAACTGTAGGGTACCTCTACATCCCAGGGTAGAAGAAGAAAAACTACACAATGTGGGATACATCTACATTCAGGGTAGAAGAGAAATGACTACACAATGTGGGGTACATCTACATCCCAGGGTAGAAGAGGAATAACTACACAATGTGAGGTACCTCTACATCCCAGGGTAGAAGAAGAAAGACTAAACAAGGCTATAAGGTATCTCTGTACCCAAGAGTAGAAGAGAACATACTAAAAAAGACTGTAAGATAGCCCTATATTCCAGGATAGAAGAGGAAAGACTAAACAGGAATGTTGGATACATCCACACCCCAGGGTAGAAGAGGAAAGACTATAACATACTGTAATTTACCTCAACACCACAGGACAGATACAAGAGTATTAAGATCGTTAATATATTCCCAAATTATTGTAAAACTCTCTGGATACAGCATTCAAAAGAACTGAACTGCTCATCTTGGGGTCCCAGCTGAAACTGACAAGAAGTTAAATGCACTAACATCTCGCCCACTCTAAACTTACAGCTTGGGCAGAGTCAGTCTCGCGCCGAGCACTCCAACAGACTCTATCGCCCATCAGACACGCTATCTGCATCGCGGAGTCGTATGCAACATCAATAGCTGAAACACACCGAAACCCGGCTGAAGGAAAGTCTCAATAGGCCGTGCAACATCGCGACTCCAAAGTTCTTAGATAAAGTGTCGCACTTTACATATAAATGAGCATTTGTGAACATCATGTTGGGAAATCTACCAGACCTAATTGCTGATGTTCCGTACTTCGGGGTCTCTGTAAGGACATGTTGATTGCTTCCTGCATGGCCTGGCGCAGCGGTTGCATTCTTCGCGCCGACATCGAGTGTCGTCTGCGCCCAACAATGGCTAACACGAGAGACCATAGCATCATACCTACGTCTTTATTGGGGCCGGTGGTTCTTCTTCAGTTGCTATTGGTTGCCGTGTCCTGGACTGGGCACAGAGAAACGCTGGGCGCACTAAATGTGTTCTGTTTGCAGCTTCTACAAAACTGTACAGAGGGTCGTGAGGGCAGATCAAATATCTACGTTTAGTCTACGTTTAGTCGTTGGATCAACATCAACAATATAAGATCAAATATATACACCCTTATACAAATCTACACCTTGATAACTATTTTTTTTTCCATATCCTTTTTACAGGACATCGCTGTCAACACCAGCATTTTACTGCTGTTGTTGATGACTTGGCAGTTTTACGTTCAGTAGTTTGCCAATGCTTTTTTAACGACCGGCTCCCATACCAACTTGTTAAAGCCCAGCGCAACGCTGTCTACTTCAGCTGTGTTTCGAACGCGGGTAAGCGGGCTTACGAATCACGTCCGTAAGTCCTTCGCCAGTAGACAAAGATTACATTCTAATTAATATCTACGTCACGGCAAATACTGACGTCATCACAAAAATTGACGTCATTACAAAAATCGACGTCATTACAAATATCTACAGCCAGATAAATATCTACGTCATGACAAATATCTACAGCCAGATAAATATCTACGTCATGACAAATATCTACACCCAGATAAATATCTACGTCATGACAAATATCTACAGCCAGATAAATATCTGCGCCATGACAAATATCTACAGCCTGACAAACATCTATACCCAGATACCTATTTACGTCATGGCGCATATCTACACCCAAATAAATATCTGCGTCATGACAAACATATGCAGCCTGACAAATATCTACATGCAGATAAATATCTACGTCATGACAAATATCTACAATCTGATAAATATTTAAATCATGATTGCAACATACAAAAATATACGATATGCATAATACATGACTCAGAACATAGAACAATGTGAGATACACATATTCCATAAGTCTGCAACATAGAACAATGTAAAATATACATATTTCAGGAGTCGAAAGCATAGAAGACTATAAGGTACACATAGTCCATGACTCGGCAACATAGAACAATATATGGTGGACACGTTGAACAATAGAAATTCAACATTGTATTCTCCTTCTTCGTTCGTCCGATATATTTGTGTGTGTTTGTTTGTGTCTTGTGCTTAATTTCGTTGTGTCAGTTTACAGCAGAGCTGCGATATTTGCGCCTATTGATCGACACATCCGACTCCTGCGGACATCTGTTGACCGGGTAGAACTTGTCGCGGTCAACAGGTGTTAACGTCATCTGTGTCCCTCTATCCACTACTGACACAACTAGCCCGTTGGGAACGGCCGTATGCATACTGGTCGGCCCGCAAGGGAAGACAATGACAGACCAAGGGTATTCCCCGCCATCCAAGGAGGCTTCCATAAGTGCAGAGCCGACACATGACGCTCTGATAATGGGCTCATCCAAGAAATCGTCAGGTGCCTCACATGGCTGCTTAACCTCACTTCAGTATATAAGACTTTTCTTGCGCGCCTCAGGCTGTACCTTAGGAGGCCACGTGATTGCAGTTCGCAGATTTTGATGACGTCCACACACAATGCGGTCTAAGACCACTAAATTAATTTGCTAGTCAAACAATTTTCCATTTGTCAACCACTGTCACATTTTCCACCGATTAGCCTGGGGATGTATTAGATGGGCCTGCGGTGTTGCATATCTGCAGCACTTAGCGCCTTTCTTACAGTTTCGAGAGATTGCCTGCGAATTATGTTATTTTTCGCATCAACGATACTCCGGTTACTGCACACCGTGGACGCTTCTCCACTTCAGTCTTCAAAGTTCTAGTTCAAATATGTGTTACTACCACCAAGATCTGCAACAGGGGCGGCTTCACCCTGGGTTCACTCCCCAGGCTTCCACGCTCACCCTGTCTCGGCCTGGTGGCCTATATACCGGTCCATGCCCTCAACGCTCTAGCGCCATCCATTGTTAGGGCTGGTTGGTTCGGAGGGTGAGTTGTTACACACTCCTGAGCGAATTCCGACTTCCATGGCCACAGACCGGACATAATTCATGACTCGGCAACATAGAACCATGCACGGTATACATATTCCATGACTCAGTAGATATAGAACACAATAAGGTATATATACTCCATGACACCTCAACATAGAACAATGTAAGCTATACACATTACATGACTCAGCAACATAGAACAATGTAAGTTACACATACTCCATGACACAGACACATAGAACAATGTAAAATGTACATACTCCATGACACAGCAACATAGAACAATGTAAGTTACACATACTCCATGACACAGACACATAGAACAATGTAAAATGTACATACTCCATGACACAGCCACACAGAACAATAAAAGGTATATTTATTACATGACTCAGAAACATAGAACAATATACTGTTTGAATATTACATAATTCGGCAATAAAAAACAATGTAAGGTATGCATACTCCATGACTCAGCAACATAGAACAATGTAAGGTACACATACTCATGACAAAGCAACATAGAACAATATAAGGTCGGAATAACAGATGAATCTTGTTGTTATCTCATAGCAAATCAGTAACGGAAGAAAGATAACAAACAAACAAAAACAACACAAGACCCTGGTTCAATCCGCGTCTTCCACATCCGCTTCAGAAATGGCACGTGTTCACTTATAGCGTGGCGACACATCAAACACCTGTGGAGATGCTATCTGATATCTCTATATAGTGTCCTGCTTTCAGCTTCACTCCCATCAAATGCCACGTTCATCCCAGCTTACTCTTCCCCCCTTTGTCCACTCAGGCAGAAAAGTCTACATCATGCAAGACCATATTTCCAAATAAATATTATGTGAAGTAATTTCGGGCGCTGACACGAGGAGCGAAGGCTGTCCCCGGTGGTCGTGTTGTTCTTACCTGGGTCCGATCCAGCTTATTGTTAATATCCAGCTGGAAATGTTTATTGCATAAATAACCCAGAAAGCCAACAAATGAGGAGAAGTTGAAACAATGATATCTAACTCTCAGCAGTAATTGACTTTCTGAGGCAAGACTGAAGACAACATTTCTTTATTGGTTCGGGTATTCAGGTACGTGAATTGATTACTTGTCCTGGAATTTATTAAATATCATCATCATCATCATCATCATCATCATCATCATCATCATCATCATCATCATCATCATCATCATCATCATCATTAGCCATTGTCACAGTGAGGGTGGACCATCTATAATCTGCAATATTTATCTGCTGCGTCTTCACGGTCCCCTCAAGCCTCTGCCAGAACATTTCTCAGTGCAGTCCTTCAACAGGTTACATTGTCGTCCTCATCCACGCTTCCTTCTCTACCTTTTCCCCCCAGCACTTACTGTGACAAGGGTCTGTGTCCTTTCATTGCACTTTACTTGGACTAGATCACATTCAGTCATATGTAGAATTGACTTTGATATTCAGTCATGTGTAGAACGGACACTAGAATCAGTCATATGCACAACCGATGCCGGCATGCAATCATATGTAGAACCTAGACTAACATTCAGTCATGTGTTGAACCTAGACTAACATTCAGTCATGTGTAGAGTTGACTTTAATATTCAGTCATGTGTAGAACCTAGACTAACATTCAGTCATGTGTAGAGGTGACTCTGGCATTCAGAGATGGTAGAGTCGACTTTAACATTCAGTCATGCGTAGAGTTGTCGTTAACTGAATGTTAAAGTAGAGGTGACTTTAACATTCAGTCACGTGAAGAACCTAGACTAACATTCAGTCATGTGTAGAGTTGACTTTAACATTCAGTCATGTGTAGAGCTGACTTTAACACTGAGTCATTTGTAGCACCTAGACTAACATTCAGTCATGTGTAGAACCGAGGTTAGCACTTGCGACCATAATGGCGACCGTGAATAAAGAAACGTTTCGACAATTGTCCTCCTCTCTTCTCCAGGCTGTAACCGATAGACACAAACATGTTTCTTGCCTGCAAGTTATTCCTAATGTGTCCATCCACGTTCCAAGATTCACCGCCGTACAGCAAAACAGGTTCTATATAGCACTTCAGCGCTCTCTTTCTTACGTCCAATGATAGTGACTTATTGCATAAGATATTCTTTATTTTCTGAAATGCAGTCTCTGCTTGCACTATTCTGCTCGTAATCCCTGCTATGCATGTTCTATGCGATGGTGTGATCCCGCAGGTGTTTACATTGACCAGCTTTGTTAAGTGTTCTTCCGACTAGTGTTATATCACATTTTGGTGTCAACTTGTTCTTTATATAAAACATTCATCGCAACCTGCAGTAACTTGTGGTGTATGACAGGGGGATCTTGAGCCTGAGGAATTAAGGCCCCCTGGCTAGTGCAGTCGCGCGAACTTTGCAGATCAGGGTTTTCTTTTTGCCCCAAACAGAAGAAAATGTAACTCTTTACCGAAAATTCGAACCCTCATCTCCTGGGTAGCCGGACGCTCTTGCCACTCGGTCAGCCGCGCCTCTTCTTTGTGTAGTTAAGTAAAAAAAAGTAAACAAAAACTATTCATATTCCCTGAAGGAACGAACGAACGAACGAACGAACGAACGAACGAACGAACAAACAAACGTTATTTTTAAAGGGTTAAGAGTTGGGAACACAGGCCCGTCTGACATTCTGCCCTTCTTCTCTCTTTCCTCTCATAAGTTATTTCATTAAACACCACTTATGAAGCCAATCTTAGACAACAGGAGAACTATATGCATTAAAACGCATGGATAAAAAAAAATGCAATAACACATGACTCATTACTCAATTTTTAACATGGGCATTATAAATACCTAAGGAAGGTGTAACGTGCCATACATATGGGAATGTTTATTATACTATTTGTCGTTTGAGGTACATTTTTTTAATTGAACAGGCCGTGTGGCCTACTGGTTATAAAGTTCCCGCCCCGTGTTCTAAAAGACACCTGGTTAATATCTCATCGGCCGCCTTTAGTTCCCCTTACATGTCCAGGCTCCCATGTTAGGCTGTGTGTCCCGGACTTCACCTCAATTAACATCCTGACCCGTCCGGATGTGGATTCAAACCCACGGAAACTGAAGTAACAGGGCAAGTGTGCTAGCCGCTGGCCTCCCGCGGCCTCCCAACACTGAAGGTACCAGTTGCGTGTCCTTGCAGGACGCTGCCTTCAACCGCTGATTGACTGTCTAGCCAGCTGTACGCTCAGTAGCTTGCCATTGATTTCTGAATGAGAAGTCGAAGTTTATTTCAACTATACGTGGAACCGCCTACCTCGCCATCAGCGCAGCACAATCAGCACAGCGGGAACTCAAGAATGGGCTTTATCCTTTCAACCCCGATGACGTCTGTGTACTGAAGTCGTTGTACATTAATCATTGAAGATGGCCAGAAGTAATTTTCACCCAACACTTGTGGCCACAAACTCATCAAATAAGAGCCACTGGGTTACAGTCAGACTGAGATTTGGGACATGCGAACCCAAGCCACGGCTGCCATATTTGTTCTGAGATTACCAGCTTGATTTCGGATTTGCAAACCAAAAGTTGAATATGAATAGCCGGTACTACGGCCAAATATTGACAGGTTTGGTCAGGGATTTAGAGAGATTAGCAGTAAATCTGGAAAATGTTTGCAATAAAGAGTTTTGTATAAAATCTGTTTGACAAAATGTCGGCCGATAGGTGGTAACTAGAGTTTAACTTTGAACTGTTCGGGCTGGAGATTACTGATCTATTTATAGCAGGGTGATTTAAAACTGGGAGTAGACTGGTGTCAAATTGAGAGGAACGAGATGTGGGTGTTGTGACGAGATGTGGGTGTTGTGACGAGATGTGGGTGTTGTGACGAGATGTGGGTGCTGTGAAAAGATTTGGGTGCCGTGACGAGATGTGGGTGCCGTGACGAGATGTGGGTGCTGTGACGAGATGTGGGTGCTGTGACGAGATGTGGGTGTTGTGACGAGATGTGGGTACTGTGACGAGGATGTGGGTGCTGTGACGTGATGTGGATGCTATGACGAAATGTGGGTAATGTTGTACATGATTTCAAAGTTGCAGGTGGACTGACAGACATGTAGGCAAACAGATGGAAAGATAGAAAGGCAGACAGACAGACAGACAGACAGGCAGGCAGGCAGGCAGGCATACAAGTAGACAGTCGTTTAGGTAGGTAGGCAGGCAGACAGACAGACAGACAGACAGGCAGGCAAAGTAACAGACAGGCAGATGGTCAGGAAGATGGTCAGGCTGTTTTGCCTTTCACCTTCTTTCGTTGGCCTGAGATCAATTGGCTATATCTGCAATGTTGTCTCGTGCATACACTTGACTGATTGTTGTTTTAGTTTGCGGGGAATCCCCGTGGTGAAGTGTGTGCGCCGCTTACCTAGCGCTCCGAAGGTTGTGGGTTCGATCCTGGACTACCACATTCAGTTCACGAGTGCAATTTTATCGGAGATTGCTGGGGGTTGTCGCTGGAGCTATGGAATTCGTGCTTTCTGCGACGCTTCCGGAAAGAAAACTGAGCGTTACCACATCACCGACGGGACCATAGCACCCACCCGACCGCATTACACACGCGACTACACCGTCCACGTGACCACATCACCCAATGGCCACATCACCCACGTGACCGCATTACTTACGTGACCACATCACCCACGTGACCACACCACCACGTGACATCACCCGCGTGACCACATCACCCACAAAGTCCCCACTGGTCATTGTTTTTGTCCCTCCCATTATGAACTCAAGCTTAGTGCACATTGAGCGAGGGTAAACTTGCCTTAATACCAGTGTCCCTCGCTATCAGGCCACCCCACTGCGACTTCTGAGGTACTTGTAATTAACTTCCCCAAGTCATTCACGAAAATGTCAACATAAAAATATGGAGACAGCACCATGTACCGAACGCACACTGCGGCTGTAATGGGGTACTTTACGATTTACCACTTTCATGCAAGACTTCGTGTCCTGCATGTAATTACCCATACTTCTTTACACAGCTTACTTTTCTTATCAGAATTACAATTCCCAGATACGACCCCGACTGGTGGATCCACCAGAACGGGGACGTTTCCCCAGAGACCCACTCAACAAACACAGCCACCACTTTTATGGTTGTCAACATCGTCGTGGCGTCAACTTTCATTCACGCCAACAATAAAATATGCCTCGCGCTTTTCTTCCGGAAATGAACTTTCAACTGGGAAGAAAACCTCACGATATGAAATCAAGAAAGCAATAATATGACCTGAAAACTGTGGGTGTTTTTAAGTGGCCCCTCACACAACAGATGTCTAATAAATTCTGCCTGGTTACAGTTGGTTAAAGATTGTCTGTTGAAGGTCACCTGTTTATGGCCGGTTTTATTAAGTCGTTGTCTGGGTTCGCTTATGACTGACCTCGTTAAAATGAGGGTAGTATGAATGGGCTGGCGGCAGGCAGTAAGTCATGTACGGGTGTGTTTTATGACTTGCGCAAATAGATTCCTTGATTGTGGTTGGGTGTAGGTTTAGTGTTCCATAGACTGATATGTAGGTACTGTATTGCGTTTTGTCGCTTCGTATAGATCTCTCTCTCTCTCTCTCTCTCTCTCTCTCTCTCTCTCTCTCTCTCTCTCTCTCTCTCTCTCTCTCTCTCTCTCTCTCTCTCTCTCTCTTTCTCTCTCTCTCTCTCTATATATATATATATATGAGTGTGTGTGTGTGTGTACATATATAGGTATATGTATGTATATATGTATGTATACATACCTGCAGTACTTTCTCAACCCAGGAGAAAGAGGTTCCCAATCTGTGACAGACGGGGTCTGAAATAGGATTTGACAATATTATTGTTGGTTGGCGGGTTGGTTCAATGATTTGTTGGCTGGAAGCTGATTGTGTGGTTGGTCAGGGTGTAGATATTTCCCACGTGTTAGATATTTACCTGGGTTTTAGATATTTCCCCGAGGTTTTAGAAATGTCCTAAACTACTAGAAACTCTTTCAAACTATTAGAACAACTAAACATTGACGGCAAATATCTGCGAATGATAAAAAACATATATTGGCAGCAAACAGCAGCCATGAGAATCAACAATCTGGAAGGAACAGTTCAATGTATAAAGAAGGGCGTCAGACAAGATTGTGTAATGCAGTGGTTCCCAAGCTTTTCAAGCAGAGGGCCATAGCTACTATTTTCGGTAGTTAAGCGGGCCACAACGTTATAAAATTATAAAAGTCGTGCAATATCTTTCTTACCTTACTTAACTTTCGTCAATAAAACTTTAAAGGCAGTCAGTGTCATTACTACACTGTGGTAATTTTTTGGTTTAAAATCAAAAGTTCATTTAACAATAAATTTTAAATCAGTTTCAAAAATCGCTATTAATGTAATTAATTTACTCAAGTTCAGATGCCAGTTTATCGATGTCTGGGCTCAAATCTGTTGTGCCCAAAGTCATAAGCGCAACTGGGTTACTGTAGGTGAGTCTAGAAAGTTGCTTTTTTTTTTTTTTTTTTTTTTTTTATAAAGGTCATTGCGGAAAATGACTGCTCGCATCTGTAAGTCGAACCAAAACGACATATGTATCTCTGGGCGAATGAACGCAAGTGTTCAAATTGTTCCACGGGCAATAGTCGCCAGAATGACATCATGTGATCAGCTGAAGTTGAAGCAGGCAGCTCCAGAAATTTACTTTTGAACTCTTGAAATCGCGACTGAAAGATATCCAGAAGATTTTCAACATTTACTTTGTACTTTAACAAGTCACATTTATTTTCCACCACAAGCATCGTCAGGATTGAAGACGCCTCTAAAGTCCCTTCAGTCAGCTTTCCGATAAACAGCCGTAGTCTCATTTTAAATGAAGAAATGTCATCGCACAAATTTGTGAATAATTTGTTTTTTCCCTGGATCCTCGCATTTAAAGAGTTTAAATGAGACGTGATGTCCACCAAAAATGCCAGGTCATTAAGCCAGTCACCGTTCAGCAGACATTCCCGTTCTGTGGGCAATTCATTTATTTCAAACAGAAACAGATAGACACTATTTTTAAGTGCCAGAAACGTGACATAACTTTCCCTTTGGATAGCCATCTGACATCACAGTGAACAGTAGCTCACCGTATTCCTCGTTCGGGTCTGATAGAAATTGTCTGAACTCACGCCTGCCGTTCTTTGAATGTTGTTCACGCATCTCAGAACAACATCCATGACATGTTTCAGACTTAATGTCTTTCCACATAGAGCTTCTTGGTGAATGATACAATGATATTTTAATTTAGTGCGGCCAAGAAACTGTTCCAATAATGCTAGACATCCAGACATTTTACCCGTCAAAGCCGGAGCACCGTCGGTGCATACACTGTCCAATTTGATCCATTCTATGTTGTTTTTCTCTACACGCAACAACAGAGTTTCAAACAGATCAGTCCCTTTGGTAGTTGCATGCATTGATTCAAGTCCTAGAAGTTATTCAATGACTTCAAATTATCGTTTATTGCTGGAACAAAAACTGCGATCTGAGCTGTGTCAGAAATGTCAGTGGATTAATCTATTGCCAATGAAACAAAATTTACAATTTTTGATATGTGCTGCTACTTGACGATAAACATCTTTGGCTAATTCTTCAACTCGCCTGGCCATAGTTGTATTAGACAAAGTAATCTAATCAAATTTTGTTTCACACTTTTAACCGCCAAGCATTCTAGCAGCAATTTTAAGGGAAGGCTTGATTATTTCTTCTGCATCGGTGAACGGCTTCTTTTTGCGAGCCAACAGAAGAGCGACCTCGTACGACGCAACACAGTACTCTTGCTCTGTTCGTTAACCTTGGTGAAAAATGACTGCTGCCTGGTCAGATAACTTTCTTTTTTAGCTAAGAAATCTTTTCTTAACTTCGAATTGATCGGATATTGAGCATTTATGTCTGAATGTGTGGTCGTGAAGTGTTGTTCCAGATTACATTTTTTTTAAAAATAAGAGAATCACAAAATCCGCAAATTAAGCAAACTGGCTTACCACTACAGCTAGGCATAAACATAAATTTCTCCATCCAATCTTCGTTGAATTCACGGAAACCAGCATCTTCACATTTTCGCTTTTCACCATTGTTTGACTTCAGATTTTCCACACTCATGTTTATAGGCTTTAACAGTAAATATTTATTTGAAAAGAATCTAATTTCAATATAATACTGCCGACTCTGCTAAACATTTGTAACAGACGACAACATAGCGCCTTGCACACTCTGATTGGTCGACAAGTCTGGGATATGCTAAGCGTAGTTCTGTGAGGATATGGCAAAACGTCAAGAAGAACAGAGTTGCCTATCTTAGTGGGCAAAGCCCTCTTAGAACGCTATTTAGAGCAGAGCGACCAGACAGACATGAGAGGCCGATATCTTGCCAAGGAGGTTACCTCAGATAAGTTCAAGGCTCAGAAAATTTCGGATGAAGACACAGTGACAGTGAATGTGATCAAGGCGGTGCTTCGACTATCAAAAAACAGCGATCCAGGGCCAGATGGCATAAGATATGAAGACAACAGTATGTGTACCGACAATGAGCTAGAGAAACTAGCAGACATGTACAACAACATTATAGGGAGCCCCAGCATCAAGGAAGAGTCAGGTCAGGCTGCGAAATCAGCAAAATGAAAGAGGTGTGGCCAAACAGAACACTACGCAGGAAGCCAAAGAAGAGTAATAGACCAACACAGATCTGGTGTCGTTAGCTGCTACACGCTACGGGATTTGCTGAGGAGGGGATCCGAGCACTTATGGACTGAATGGTTCGATGTGCGATGAGGGATCTGTCGACTAACTAACTAACTACTAACTGGGATATGGGAACTTCATAACATTTCGCTGCGAACTGAACAGGAGCATTCGATAATATCTGAGCATAACAACCACGAGCAGAGTCAATTATCGCACGCTAACGGGGCTCTCCGAGTTCATTTTGAAATTGTTAAAATATATTATATTAAATAACGAGGCCTCGCGTGCCACTTTATGACAGCTAGCGGGTCACAAGTGGCCCTCGAGCCGTGGTTTGGGAACCTCTGGTGTAATGACTCCTGATTTTTTCTCAATGTACATTGAACATATAATGAGATCTACAGAAAGTATGCCAGGGATCCTGGTTGGTGGACATAATATAAAAATTTACTTTATCCTGATTATACCGTCTTAATAGATAGCAACAAGTCAGAAGAAACTACAGGAGATGATGGACACAGTGTCTGTAGAAAGTGAAAATATTGGCTTTAGTTTGAATAATAGAAAGACATGGTGATATCATAGAAACGTATTGTGCCTAAATGTGCATTTAAAGTAAATGACGTTATTTTGGGGCAAATGCAGAAACTCAGATATATAGGCAATGGATAACATCAAATGGACGATGCATCAAACAGATAAAGAACAGAATAAAGCACAATAAGTCCTTGTCATTGGAAGTTAGAAAAAGAATTCTTGCATGTAACATAGAACCAGTCCTAACATATGGCTGCGAATCCTGGACAATTAGTCAACAAGAGAGCAAAGTCTATGGAAGACTTGGGGCTGTGGCTTTGTAGAAGAATGTTGAAAATTCCTTGGACAGCCAACACGAGCAATCTGGACATTGTGAGGAAAGTTGAGTCGCAACAACAACTTATCACAAACATCAGAAAGAGGCAGTCATCATTTTTGACCACAACACGAGAAGACACAAATTTAAACATATTGTGACAACCTGAAAATTGTGTGGAAAGTGAGATGGGGAAGACAGGGAGAGAAAATTCTTGCCAATCTTGTATCATATCACGGAAAGAAGGGGACATCTTACAAATATATGCTGTTAGAGATCGCAAGATGCGGAGAAGCCTGATAGCCCACGCCAGTCGGCAAGATACATGTTGATAATGATGATGCCTTAAAGAACTTGTGTGACCTTTCTCCAACCCAGCCCAATCTTTCACAGAATACAGTGATCGACAGCTCGGCAACTGCTGTATTTATTTCACACTGTATTCACACGCATTATCTCCCTCACTGTATGTGATTAACCTCCCTTGTGGAGTTAAGCCGACCGCGGTGAATATTTACATAACTATGGTAAGCCGCTTTGATCATCAGTTATTCTCTTCGCATTAGTGATCGTTAATTATGTGTTTCGTGTTGTATGTGTTACTAAACATATCACGTAGGAAGATCGTATTTCTGTGAGATTAGCAATGTATACATTCAGACAACTATAAGCGTCTTCTTTGTGTGTTACAGTGCAGTATTTAATCAGCGAACGAACGAAAAGAATTGGGCACGCAGGCCCGTCTAACAAACAATCCAGCCCTTCATATCTCTCGTCACCTCCCCGATGTGTCTCACCTTGCCGTGGTTGGGGAGCTTGCGTGCCCATCGACCCATGTCTTGCCGATGGGTGAAACTACATATCGACTGCTCATGGTATAGGGACCAGACTAAGAGAGACACAACCTGCTGCTCTTGCAGGTGAGACTGAGTAGCAAGTCAAATATTTAAATCAGGTGCACGAAGGCAGAATATCTTGGTCCGGAACAAAACACTAAAGCTCCCTGTCGATGTGCTTTGGCTGACCGCCTCTAAGCCACAAACCTTGGACCTGGAACCAGGCCGATACCCACCTTTTCGAAAATAAGGAGTGAATACTGATCAAGCTACATGCTCAGCGCCTGAGTACAAGTTCGAAGCTCTCCCGGATGATAGGGCTAAGGCCGTTTCTCGTTCACCGCTTCACGAAGGTAAGGTGCTGAGCGCGGCACACAAGTAGCCTTACCTCGTGAGCGAGTACAAAAAGTCAAAAAGTGCCCCAGCCGAAGAAATGACGGCGAACTGTATCTAACTCATAGAGAGTGTAGACAAAAGTGGAAGAAAGTCTCAATGACGCAATGGAACGCACGGCGAGCAAAAACCTTATTGCGTGGTCCGAATCAACAAGCTTACCGGTTGTGTCGCTCGCATTCTGACCGTCCCTGGTGTGTCCTGAGCGATCAGGGGGCAAAACGGGGTTTGCCCAACACATGGAAGTGAGGAACTAAAAGCAGCCATGAGCAGGACTGGCACTCCTCGGGTGGAGCCCCAGTCAACAGAGCAATATGTGCAGGCTCTGCAATTATGGAAGCCTCCTTGAGAGCGCGGGATGCTCATGTTTGCCCCGCCTTCCCTTGAGGGCCGACCACGAATGTCCGTTCATCGTTTCTATCTTGACCAGCTGTATGTAGCGACATCCACAACAGTCCAACGTGCCTCGAAACCATAGAAGCTAAGCCTCATTAAAAATGCCCGCTGAAGCCGTAAGTGTCGTCCTACGGGGTGGCAAACTAAAAATTGACACTACGCAATACGTCCGAGTGAAATGTCTCGTCCGAATGTCTCTCGTGCTAGGAACAAGCTCTGAGCTACCTATTTTTCCGAATGCCGCTCCTTGTTCGGAACAGCTCCTGACTGGTGGTTTTCCGAATGTCTGTTGAGCCTGGAAAAAGCTCTGATGGGCGCAACGGAACAAGCACAATGTCTAACTCGCTGAGTGGATGCCCGTCTGCAAACCTGTCTGGTTTTGTTGCGGGAATGACCCGGGAAACGAAGTGACCAATATAGTGAAGTGAGTATTTAAGCAGCCATGAGCAGGAGGGGACGATCTCCCTCGGTGACCACAGGATCCAGGGGCGTTATGTGTCAGCCTGCAACATGGAAGCAAACCTTGGATGGCGGCAAATGCTATGGACTGTCATGCCTTCCTTTGAGTATGACACGTTTGGCTTCGAACCTTTCAACCTTGGCCAGCATGGTTGCAGATGGCACCACAAAGTGAGAGTCTCCCAGTATTGCTACCTGGTCCAAGAAAGCACGCTCAAAGTCGAGTGTTTGGCCTACGGGGTTCGGCCAAGGGCGCATAACAGTACACACCGCATCACATCTGAAAAAAAACAAAAAAAACCACTCCGGATGCACGAAAAGAAGAAAGATATCTTCATCGACCTTCCATATATTATTTCATCCATACATCGATTTTTAGGTTAATCGTAGAAATAAGGAGAATTATATGATGCAATATGACTGGCACCTGGCCATCTTGACCAATGTTGCCATTTTAGTACTTTTTCGCTCTAAATTTAGTGCTTTTTCAAGTCATTGCTAAAATTGTGTCCTTTTACAGCGCGCCTAGCGTAAATTTAGTGTTCATAAAATTCTTTTGGTGCTTTTTGTGCTTTTTTGGGGTGGGGTAAAATTAATTTAAAATTCTTTTGGGGAACACTAAAAAGCCAATTTGAACTGAAAGCGAGGAGTAAAACAGACCTTATGTACGTTACCGGTGCGGCGCAATATTAACTATTTAACTCCCTCTAATAGCAGACTACAAGTTCCCGATGGAAAGAAATTCGTGGAAAGGTGCAGCCAGTTTTTAATAGCGCATTGACACAGCTGCGTTTACGTACACCGATAACGTTCGAGTGTTGCAAGTACATGTCATGTCTTAGTGGAAGTGAAATGTCTACAGCCAATGAAGCCTGTATATTGGCCCTTGCTAAAATGTTTGTAGACGATGCAGCTACTCTCCACCCTCATCGATGTCCAGTGGAGAAAACTTCATCATATGCAGTGGACACAGACCTCTGACACACTTGGACTGTGGGCAGAAATAGCCTCATACAGAGATGCCACCGTGAAAATCCTTTCCAAGATCTTACAGATTTAGCTTTAACTCTGCTCATTTTACCTCATTCTAATGCGGACGTGAAGCGTATTTTCAGTCAGATGGGAGTTATAAAATCAAAATTGCGGAATAGACTTAGCATAAAGAGTTTGACAGCTGTTTTGACTATTAGATATGGAATTAAAAGATATGGCAAATGCTGTCATGATTATAAACTACCTAAGGATATGCTACGAAAAATTGTATCACAGGAGACATATACATGTTTCTTTCAATCATCCTCCTCATCCTCATCATCGCAGTAGCAAACACAGCAGGAAATAGCTACAGAAACTGAAGAGGAGTTGTTTGACTGGGATTGGCAGATCTGGAATAAACTTCATTCTAATATTCAGTGATAATAATAAATTATAATGTGCTACTTTATAACATTTTGAATGAATACCGCCAGGGCTTGTTTTGGTGATTTCCCAAAAAATAGTATTGCAATTTGGTGTTTTTTTGGCTCGAAAGTAGTTCTGATTGGGATTTGGCGGATCTGGAATAAACTTCATTGTAATATGAAGTGATAATAATAAATTATACTGTGCTGCCTTGTTACATTTGTAATAAAAACAGTTGGTGCTTTCTTTTTGGAGCTTCCTAAAAAAATTTGGTGCTTTTTATTGCTTTTTTGGGGGGTCGATTTTGTTGCTTTTTCATCAAAGGGAGACGGCAACACTGGTCTTGACAGACGATAGTTTGTAAAATGGGGTTATCTCTCCATAACACAAAACCTGGGCTGAATTGTAGAGACCATTTGTTGCCCATGCAGCATGATCCCTCTCTCAGCCTGTCTAGTTTACTCCAGAGGAAAGGTGGTACCAATACCTCTGGAACAAGGCAAGCGGCAGAAGCTGCCGGATCATTAAAGCAATGCTCTAACTGTCCGCCTGTCGGAGCTTCGATCCTAGACCAGCTGCCAACCAAGGCTTAGGCCTGGTCTGCCCTGCCATGACAGTTTGTCTTTAGGTTGCATTTCCTCAAACAAGGATAAAGCTTGTACCCTCCCAATTGCGCTCTTCCGCTCGAAGCCGTTGGCACAATGTGGGGTGTCGGGTTTGGTAAGCGCCTCCCAACATTCGGCGCTGACAGAAAGCAGCTAGTTCCGTCTACTGTCATATGGTAGCTCAGTCATATCTAAGACCTGACACCAAAGATGCAATATACACGCAATGGAAATGTGCAAACGTCATTACTACATGACTAATTAATAGTAATTATTATTAAGGTAACTGTAATAGGTCTGCTCCATGGCGAAGAGTTACTGACGCAGTTCGTAATCCCGCATACCGCATTCGAAACACAGCTGTGGGCGATTAGGCAGCGGTCCGCCTTGTGTTGGATTTTTACGAAATGGTATGGGAGCCGGGCAGTTAAGAAATCAATGGCAAACTACTGAACGTAAACTTGCTAAGAGACCACAAACAGCAAACAATGATGGTGTTGACTGTGACGTCCTGAAAAGGATATACAACTAACTAGCTGTAATAGAGTGGTCAGCGTGGACGGGAGGTTAATTACACAAACTTTTTAAAACGTTAATTGCATATCCTTTACAGGACGTGGCAGTCAACGCCAGCGATCTTTGCTGTTGTGATCTCTTGGCAAGTTTACGTTCAGTAGTTTGAATAGCAATATTAATTAGACTGTAACGGACTAATTGAAATGTGAAGCAGAACAAGAACGAACGAACGAGCGAACGAACGAACGAACGAACGAACGAACGAACGAACGAACGAACTTTATTTTCAAAGGGTTAAGAATTGAGCACGCAGGCCCGTCTGACATTTTGCAAATTTTTCTCTATTTCTTCTAATACATTATTTCATTCAACATCACTTATGAAGCTAATCTTAGACAACACAAAAACAATAAGCATTAATACGCATGAAAAATAATCAATAATACATGACTGTCTGAGGCAATGTTTAACATGGGCATTATAAATACCTAAGGAAGGTATACACTTCCCTGAGCCAGCACGGCTCCTCTTCTGTCTTGTTCTGCTGTACATTTCTCAGATACATTTCCAAGACAGAAGACGAGACGTGCCGGCTCAGGGAAATGTGCAGCTTGACAAGACAGAAGAGGAGACGTGGCCGATCAGGGAAATGTGCAGCTTGACAAGACAGAAAGACAGACGTGCTGGCTCACAGACTAGCAGGCTATCTGTCCGAGCGCTGGTCGTGTGTTCGAATAAGCAACACGGATCCCAGTTAGAACCTGACTGGCAAGCCAGTATGGCCTTGTGCCAGGGCTGGCGGGAGTCAGGACACGTCGACTGTGAGCTTGTTTCTTCTGTGATGGGAGTCGCCGTGGCCGAGTGGTTACGCCACGTGCGCCGAAAGTTGTAGGTTCAATTCCGGATTGCATCATTCAGTTCATAAGTGCAGTTTTCTCGGAGACTCCTGGGGAATCGTCGCTGGAGCTACGGAGTTCGTGCTATGTGCGAAGCTTCCAGCAGGAAAAAGCAACCGAGTCATATGGGACAAAACCCGGTGCAACGAAGTCGATCATCTTGTCTGTCCTTCTGTGGAATAGTTAAACTAGTTGCATGCCATTTACAGGACGTGGCAATCAATCCCAGCATTTGTTAGTGATGTTCTAGTCAATTTTACATTTAGCAGTTTGCCATGGCTTTGTGCACCGCTATATTCATTGCGAAAATCAATACAAAGCATGTCTGCTGCCAAATTACCTTCGAACCCAAGATGTCGGACTTGTGACACTACGTTCACTATCCCTTAGCACAGGCGCCGACTGTGTGATACATTATGTACCACATAGAGCAGGTTCAGTGGCAAGTTAGTCAGTTAGTTAGTTGAGGTTCCAACTTCACGGCAACGGGTCGTCCCCATTATGCTCCATTCCCGTGCCAACGAATATCACACAAAATGCTCCCCACTGTCCAATGTGAACAGTGGAATAGACAGGAGTCTAGGCAATCCAACAAGCCCGTCCAGGTACACTGCATAATGCGGCTATCAGAATGCCAACACAAAATTCATCCACACTCGCCACAGTTCATCGTCGATGGACTAAGGACTCGGCAGTCACCAGAAAGACCTCATTGACCCGGGTTTTCTCACATGGCTCGGTCTCTTACCGTAAGGCTCCCAGGAGTCTCCCGAAAAAATGCACTCGTGAACCGAAAGGGCAAAAAGTCAATTCAGCAATCGCCGGTAGCCATTGTTCTGAACATGCAGTTCACCGTACAGGACAGATGTAAAAGCATTCCACGCGAATTTCACAGCTCACCGTGTCGCCCACGCAGTCACTCACTAGCAGAGAGGGGGAACCGTGTACTACCAGTCCAACTTGAGGAACATGCAAAAGTGGCAAGTAAAACATATTTCACATACTGCGAATCATGGAGAATTACTAAACAGGCGAAAAAGTCCCCGGAAGCCTTGGAGATGTGGTTTTATAGAAGAATGCTGAAAATTAATTGGACAGCCAAAATGAGCAATCAGGATGTTTTGAGGGAAACTGAGTCGCAAAGACAACTTATGACAAACATCAGTAAAAGGCAGTCTTAATTTTATGGCCACATTATGAGAAGACAAAAACTGGAACGTGTTGTGACAACCGGAAAGATTTGTGAAAAGAGAGATTAAGGAAAACAGCGAGAGACAGTTCTTGACCGTCTTGTGACATGGCATGAAAGGGAGTCAGCACACATTAATTGATACAAGCCGCTGGAGATCAGAATTTGTGGAGAGGCATGATCTCTCAGGCCAGACGGCAAAGCACTTGATAATGATAGTACACCAAGAAGCTACTGAACTATTTCCGGTCTAGAAGCATTGTTATAACCTTACCCGCTGTATCCAACAACACAAGTGTCCAGTCTGCAACATGTAAACAGATACGTCATTTATATATACACTTTCGTGTGTGGAGTTTTCCGTGTAGTTGTATCGGTGTATGTTTGTTGTTTCTCTACTGAGGAAAACTTTAGCCGCAACGTCCATTGTGCTACTTGTGATCGTGTTCTAGAACAGCTGACTGATTCTACTTCCCATGTTGTTGGTGATTCATTTAAAGAAGATATTGGCGCGGCACTGGTCGTCTCATCTACTATTGAACCAACAAAGAAGATATTGGCGCGGCACTGGTCGTCTCATCTCTATTGAACCAACAAAGAAGATATTGGCGCGGCACTGGTCGTCTCATCTCCATTGAACCAACAAAGAAGATATTGGCGCGGCACTGGTCGTCTCATCTCCATTGAACCAACAAAGAAGATATTGGCGCGGCACTGGTCGTCTCATCTCCATTGAACCAACAAAGAAGATATTGGCGCGGCACTGGTCGTCTCATCTCTATTGAACCAACAAGCTGTTGCAATAAACTCAGCTGTTACTGCGAAACTACCAGGCAATGTTAGTACAGCAGTTTGTCATTGCTTTCTGAATATAACAATGGAGATGAATTGATATCGCCTCATAAATCATGTCGTTGAACGGGATCGGCGGTTGACAGGGTATAGCTGTGTCAGTCTGTGATTGTTCAGCTATGCGTGCAATAGTCTACTCACATCGGCGGTTGACAGGGTATAGCTGTGTCAGTCTGTGATTTTACAGATATGCGTGCAATAGTCTACTCACATCTTGCGTCAAGTCAGGATCTAGTCAGCAGTCGCTTGTGTGAGTATGTGCAATATTACTTTTCACTTTTTGCATTAAAATTTTTTTTTTAAATGGTCCCGTAGCAGTTTCTTGCTAAGGGTTTGTTGATGTGGGAGGGGCTTCGCGTCTGGTAGGCCTGACTGCACGGCGGGACAAGTTGACGAGTCTCCCCTCACTTAGTAGGCGACGAGCTCGGACCAGTGTTTATGACATTGTCAGGGCAGCATGTTCTGATTTCTTGTCATCAGATGAGACGAGGGTGGGCAGGGGAAAGCCGCCTCTACATTCCAGCGACGCTGTTGTAATAGTGTAGCACGGAGGTTGAAGAGCGGAAAGCAGGAAGAAACTACGAGAGAGAGAACTGGAGAAAAGACAGCAGAGAAGACGAGAGAAAAGTATGCAGACAAGTCGAAATCTCACTTTGATAGATGTGAGCGCTTTTCTAGGCCCAAACAGACTGAACATCAGTCAATTCGACCAAACACCTCAAACATCAAATAATTCGACCAAACAACCTGAACATCAATGAAGTCTAATAAACAACCTGAACATCAACGAATTCGACCTAATAGTTAAAGTTCAGTTTTCTAGATGATACACAAACAACAACAACAACAACAACAACAACAACAACAACAACAACAACAACAACAACAACAACAACAACAACAACAACAACAACAGCAGCAGCGGCTACACTTTTATTTTTTTATTTTATTTTGCGTTCGCTCGCTTTGAACTCAAGCGGTAGTCCATACACACTGTTTATAGTAGTGCTGGACTGAATTTTGTGTGTGGATTAGCTTTCTCTATTAACAGGGTCCCTCGCCATCAGGCGAACCCCGCTCCGACTTCACAGGTACTTGTAATTTACTCCCCCAAGTCAAGGACGACAGGTCAACATTTTAGTCCAGCTGTCCGGTGTAGGGGATGAACCCCTTACCTCGGCATCAGCACACCGGATGTTTAAGAACACCGTTCTTATCCATTCGGCCATGCGGACCTGCCTTTCTTTTGATTGACGAGATTTTATTAGGACCTCATTAACTTGACACTCAACTTGATACAGCATTATATAAACACATTCACGTGCATTGACTGGCACTGACAGAAGATAGATAAGAGAAGTAGAAATTAGAGGACACTAAATATCTAAATTGAAAGCTACATTGACCACAACGGGACTCGAACCCTCCTCCTCAAATTGACGACACCTTCTTGTGGTTGAGGGAACAATACTAGTTCAACTTCCTGCCTCAGCTTTTATGAGCGCTTATAAATATCTATGAAATTATTTCTCTGGCTATTTCAATGACCTCAAGGAAACACCCAGTATTTAATATTTCAGAACCCTTTTATCATTTTAATGAAGATGGGTGGACCCCACCGCCGCAACAGTCCCAACAAATTCTCTCACTAACACCTTTGGGCATCGACCCCAGGACCCCTGTATTAGCAAGTGAGTGCAGTCA
>JACEFZ010012699.1:75000-77500 GCA_014155875.1 Cepaea nemoralis
TCAAATCAAAGATGTAGTGTAATGAATGGTCATCGTCAATGAATGGCCATCGTCATTCATGATGGACGAACATCGCTTACTCTACCAGGACTTATCTAGACCACTTTTAGTTGTCACAATGAGGCACATTAACAATTAAAACAAATAATAGATATCCCTTCCCCACCACTCGTGCACTCCAGCCTGCAAATCTCCTCCTACTTCTTCTGACGTCGTCAATTCCATAATATAGTAGTGGTTGTTGTTGAAGTAAGTGGTTGTTGTTGAAGTAAGTGGTTGTTGTTGTTGAAGTAAGTGGTTGTTGTTGAAGTAAGTGGTTGTTGTTGAAGTAAGTGGTTGTTGTTGAAGTAAGTGGTTGTTGTTGAAGTAAGTGGTTGCTAGGATGATGCTATGTTGGAGGATGTTGTGTCCATGATATGGCTGAACGTGTGGCCTTTACCTTGAGTCTTCCAGGTGCTTCCGACAGCCAGGATAGCTGCGGTCAAGGGTCATGGAGTTGTCGGGCACTAAACTGTCGAGGTTACAGCTCTTGTTGTGCATAAGAACAAGGCGGAGGAGGAGGAGGGCGACAACGACTATGATGATGAGGACGAGTAGGAGAACGAGAAAAAGCAGCAGCAATAGAAGAAGAAATCCTGTTTGCGGATGACCAAGCACTAATAACAAAATCATAAGCTGAATTACAAGACCACATGAATAGTCTAAACGAAATGTGTAGGGAATATAACATGAAAATTAGCACAAGTAAAACGAAGGTATTGACTATAACTAAAGAAGAACAAACAACAACAATTCACCTAAACGAACATCCCTTGAAACAAGTGAAGAGTTTCAGGTACCTAGGAAGTATAATATCATCAAGTGGTAGATCGGAAGACGATGCCAAACCTGGAAAATGACAGAAAAAGAGAAAAGAAAAATCACAACAACAGAAATGAGGTTCCTGAGAAGAATACTCAACGTATCAAAAAGAGATAAGATCAGAAATGAAGAAACCAGGACTAAAGTGGGGGTTAAAGCAGCACTAAATTTTATTAGAAAGTAGCAAGTCAAATGGTTTGGTCATGCAAGTAGGTTACCAGTCAACAGCATACCACAACAAGCAATGATGTACACACCAGATGGAAACAGAGGAAGAGGCCGACCACGTAAACGTTGAACGGAGGGAATAACAGAATCCATGGGAATATCGATATACGAAGCCCATAACCGGGCACTCTCACGAAGTTTATACTTCACCTCGACACCGCAAGGTACAGGAGGAACATGATGAGATGAGATGAGAAAAGAAGAAGAAGAAAGTGATAGTGAAAGAACGATAAGATGAAAGAAAATAGTGCTAATGAGAGAATGGCAAGATGAAAAGAAAACATTGATAATGAAAGAACGACAAGATGAAAGAAAAACAGTGATAATGAAAAGAGCGACTAGATGAAAGAAAAAACAAAAAGCCGGACATGACAAGAGAAAACGACAATAACTTTTTTGGCAAACAGTACTTATCATCATCATGTGCCATGCCGACAAGCGTGGGTGTCGTCGCTGGCCGTCTCACTCGATCACCACAGTCTTAGATCAGCTGTGTGTGTTTATGTCCCGATGATCGCAGGTTGTCAGGCCATCCAGATGTTTGTCTTTTTGATTTCCTCTTGATCTTTCCCCATCAATTTTGCCAGTTGTCACTAAATTTTCCAGTTTATTTTTCTTCATAGCACATTCAAAAATGCTTGACTGTCTTCATGTAATGTCTGTCAACATTTCACTGTCTACGTGTGATTTCTGCCAACATTTCACTGTCTACGTGTGATTTCTGCCAACATTTCACTGTCTCCGTGTGATTTCTGTCAACATGTCACTGTCTCCGTGTGATTTCTGTCAACATGTCACTGTCTCCGTGTGATTTCTGTCAACATGTCACTGTCTCCGTGTGATTTCTGTCAACATGTCACTGTCTCCGTGTGATTTCTGTCAACATGTCACTGTCTCCGTGTGATTTCTGTCAACATGTCACTGTCTACGTGTGATTTCTGTCAACATTTCACTGTCTCCGTGTGATTTCTGTCAACATGTCACTGTCTCCGTGTGATTTATGTCAACATTTCACTGTCTCCGTGTGATTTCTGTCAACATGTCACTGTCTCCGTGTGATTTATGTCAACATTTCACTGTCTCCGTGTGATTTCTGTCAACATGTCACTGTCTCCGTGTGATTTCTGTCAACATGTCACTGTCTACGTGTGATTTCTGTCAACATGTCACTGTCTACGTGTGATTTCTGTCAACATTTCACTGTCTCCGTGTGATTTCTGTCAACACGTCACTGTCTCCGTGTGATTTCTGTCAACATGTCACTGTCTCCGTGTGATTTCTGTCAACATGTCACTGTCTCCGTGTGATTTCTGTCAACATTTCACTGTCTACGTGTGATTTCTGTCAACATTTCACTGTCTACGTGTGATTTCTGTCAACATTTCACTGTCTACGTGTGATTTCAGTCAAC
>JACEFZ010012699.1:82500-152500 GCA_014155875.1 Cepaea nemoralis
CAGGACGTGGCGATTCCTTTGGTGAGCCCAATACCAGAGCGCTATGTGTCGGCTCTGCAATTATGGAAGCCTCCTTGGATGGCGGGGAATGCCTATGGTCTGCCGCTGCCTTCCCTTGAGGGTTGACCGTGGTGTCTTTGTCTGTTCTAACTTGACCAGCTGAGATGTGGACAACACAACAGTCAAATGTCCCTCGAAACCCCTGGTAAGGCTAACCTGAACAAAATCGCCCACAGAAGTCGGATGTGCCGCCCTAAGGGTGCAAATAAAATTGGCACAACGCAAAAACGTCCGAGTGAAAGTGAAATGTCCTTCGTGCCTGGAACAGCTCTAACTATCTTATCTTCCGAGCACAGCGTCCAGTACATGTCCAAATGAGTGGATGTTGTGTGCAGGCTGGCCGTTCCTGGTTTGTGCTGGGAGCGGTCTGCGGCGAACGAAATGCCCAATATATGGAAGTGAGGAATTAAAGCAGCCATGGGAGCCCAGTACCAGAGCGCTGTGTGTCAGCTCTGCAATTATGGAAGCCTGCTTGGATTGCGGTAAATGCCCATAGTCTGTCCCTGCCTTCCCTTGAGGGCTGACCGTGAAGTCTTCGACCGTTCTAACTTGACCAGCTAGGATGTGGACGACAACACAACAGTGAGAGTCCCACGGGAATGCTAACCTGATTAAAAAACGCCCGCTAAAGTCGGAGATGTTGGCCTAAGGGTTTTGGCCCAAGGGTGCATAATGAGACACACCGCAATTACGTCTGGAAAAACACACACACACACACTCAGGATGAACGCAGAAGAAGAAGAAGAAGAAGAAGAAGAAGAAGAAGAAGAAGAAGAAGAAGAAGAAGAAGAAGAAGAAGAAGAAGAAGAAGAAGAAGAAGAAGAAGAAGAAGTAGAAGAATCCTGGTCTATCCATTGGGATATGGTTGCCTCTCACCGTGAGGTACTATCCCTCTCTCTTTACCCTACATCACGCTTTGCATAAACTTGGCCATTGTTACAGGGCTGTTGCATAAACTTGTCCATTGTTACAGGACTGTTGCATAAACTTGTCCGTTGTTACAGGGCTGTTGTATAAACTTGTCCATTGTTACAGGGTTGTTGTATAAACGTGTCCATTGTTACAGGGTTGTTGTATAAACTTGTCCATTGTTACAGGGATGTTGTATAAACTTGTCCATTGTTACAGGGATGTTGTATAAACTTGTCCATTGTTACAGGGCTGTTATATAAACGTGTCCAGCAACAGCAGCATGCAGCCAACAGCTTGGAGATTTGTTGTTTACAGTTTTCTGGTGCATAGTCTCATGGGTAAGTTTATTTTCTCTTGGTTAAATTTACTCTCTCTTGGGAAAGTTTAGTCTCTCTTGGGTAAGTTTACTATCTCTTGGTTAAATTTACTCTCTCTTGGGTAAGTTTAGTCTCTTTTAGATAAGTTTACTCTTTCCTAGGTATGTTTAGTCTCTCTTGACTAAGTTTACTCTCTCTTGGGCAAGTTTACTCTCTCCTGGGTAAGTTTAGTCTCTCATTGGTCAGTTTGCCCCATCCTCTGGATAAGTTTACTCTCTCCTGGATAAGTTTATTCTTTTCTGGGTAAGTTTACTCTCTCCTGTGTAAGTTTACTCCTCCTGGGTATGTTTGCTCTCTCCTTGGTAACCCCATTCCCTCATAATTAATTTTATTGTCTTCTGGGTAACTTCACACTCTCCTATGTAAATTCAATATTTATTGGGTAAGTTTGCTCTCTTCCATGTACATTGAAACTACCCAGGGTAAATTTACTCTTCTCTGGTTAAGTGTAATTTACCCTGGGTAAATTCTCTTTCTTCTGGGAAAGTTAAGTTACCTTTCGTAAGTTAACTATCTCCTGGCTAAAGTTTTCTTGCGAAGTATTCAGTTAGTCAATTAATCGATAATTAGTCAACAATTCAATATATTACTGAATCAGTCAGTTAATCACTCATCAATGAATGAATGAATAAATCAGTCAGTTACAAGCTTACTCTACGACTGTCTTCTTGTATGGCATTTTATTATTGGCCTGCTTACTTTCTCCTGAGTATGTTTACTCTCTCCTGGGTAAGTTTACTCTCTCCTGGGTAAGTTTACTCTCTCCTGGGTAAGTTTACTCTCTCCTGGGTAAGTTTACTCTCTCCTGGGTAAGTTTACTCTCTCCTGGGTAAGTTTACTCTCTCCTGGGTAAGTTTACTCTCTCCTGGGTAAGTTTACTCTCTCCTGGGTAAGTTTACTCTCTCCTGAGTAAGTTTACTCTCTCCTGGGTAAGTTTACTCTCTCCTGGGTAAGTTTACTCTCTCCTGGGTAAGTTTACTCTCTCCTGGGTAAGTTTACTCTCTCCTGGGTAAGTTGACTCTCTCCTGGGTAAGTTTACTCTTTCCTGGGTAAGTTTACTCTCTCCTGGGTAAGTTTACCCTTTCCTGGGTAAGTTTACTCTCTCCTGGGTAAGTTTACTCTTTCCTGGGTAAGTTTACTCTCTCCTGGGTAAGTTTACTCTTTCCTGGGTAAGTTTACTCTCTCCTGGGTAAGTTTACTCTTTCCTGAGAGTAAAGTTTACTCTCTCCTGGGTAAGTTTACTCTCTCCTAGTTACGTCTTCAAGCTGTCCGGAACTGACACTAGACTGTGCCGACACTAAACTTTGCTGACACTAAACTTTGCTGACACTAAACATTGCTGACACTAAACTTTACCGACACTAAACTTTGCTGACACTAATCTTTACTGACAAAACTTTTATGATACTAAACATAATTGACACAAAACTTTACTGACACGCAACTTTACTGACACCAAACTTTGCGACACAAAACTTTACTAACACTAAACATTTTTGACACCAAATTTTGCTGACATCAAACATTGCTGACACTACATTTTTCTGACACCAAACTTTGCTGACACCAAACATGATAGACGCTGACACCAAACATGATCGACTCTAACCCTTGTTTCGTCACAACTCAAGAAGTCGCTACTTCAGGCGCGCCGGCCGCCCACAGCATCAGCAAGAGGGTCGTGAACGGCAGACGGGCTTACCTGGGGACGATCCCGTACCAGGTCTCCCTGCAGATATGGGTCGGATTCCGGTGGAGCCATCTGTGTGGTGGCAGCTTAATTGCACTCAACAAGGTAATACCATCTGTGTGAGGTCAGAACAATCTCATACCACAATAGATAAGTTTTGTCTGGTGACTACACTACCTCTTGTCACAATAGATAAGGGTTAACAGATGACTAAACTATCTCGTGTCACAATAGATAAGTGCTGTCTAGTGATTAAAATATCTTATGTCACAATAGATAAATATTGACAATAGACTAAACTATCTCGCACAACAATAGATAAGTGTTGTCTGGTGACTAAAATATCTCATGTCACAATAGATAAGTGTTGACATATGACTAAACTACCTCATGTCACAATAGATAAGTGATGATTGATGAATAAACTACCTCATGTCACACTAGATAAGCGTTGACAGATGACTAAACTACCTCATGTCACAATAGTTAAGTGTTGGCAGATGACTAAACTATGTCGTTTCACAATAGACAAGTGTTGCAGATGACTAAACTACCTCATGTCACAATAGATAAGTGTTGTCTGGTGACTAAACTGTCTCATGTCACAATAGGTAAATTAGTCTGATGACTAGCGTACATCTTCAGCCTTTATCACCACAATTTTGTTTGTCATCTATATAACCTTCCTCTATTATATAAACACGTTTCTCATATTTATTTATGTATCTATATTTATGTTATTTATCTGTATAAACAAATTTCTTCTATTCTGCAATATAACCACGTGTCTCCGTTATATTTACGCAACCACATTTCTCCTATTTAAATATACGAGTCTAACTACAATTCTCCTATTAAAATATTTAGCCACATTTCTCCTATTAAAACATTTAGCCACTTTGTTTTTCCTTTTTAAATTTATAACCAAATTTATCCTGTACAACTTTGTTTCTCCTATTCAACAATGCAATAATGTTTCTCTTAATAAAATATTTAACCACATTTCTCCTATTCGACTATATAACCACATTTCTCCCATTCATCTATACAGCCGAAAGCTCCAATGTTATTATCACATTGTTTGTCCACGATCCTCTATCATACAATAGTGGGGAGACAATATAGCAGTTAATCATGTAGCAGGTACAATGCAGATATTCGCTATCATCACGTGATCACAGTTATCTTGAATTCTATTTAGCTTGAAGTGATTGCCAGATACATCGAGGCATTAACAATCAGGCGATGCCAACCAGTTTTGTGCAAGCTGAAAGACTTTAGCAACGTTGATAATGAACGGCACTGGTAAGATTATGAGCACGGGCGGACACGGGTTTGATTCCTAGGCTCATCACCTGCGAAAGTGAGGGAAGTATTCTCCACGCATGTTCCCCCCCCTCCCCCTCCCCTTACATTCAGCCTTACAAAACGCGATAGCATTACTGTGTCACAGAAACAGCTGGAAACTGCTCCCAAACGAGAGATATATAAATACTAGAGACTTTAAAATATGAGATTACCGTAGGGATAACACATTTGATATTACCGTTGGGATAACAAATTTAATATTACCAATGGTAGGTCAGCATGGCCGAGTAGATAATAACGCGTGTTCTTAAACACCCGGTGCGCTGATGCCGAGCTAAGGAGTTCAACCCCATGTCAGGATCTTCTATTCGGCTCGTTGGCTAACACGTGTGAGACAGTACAAGTATAACGTATAACGTGATTCGACGTAAGACACAGCAACACAAGTTCTATGGATTTATTGCCACATTAAATACAGAACGATAATTACAACGATCTACAATATATAACTCACAACCACAATACAGCTCATAGGTCTGACGCTCAAGATATCAGTCGTTCGGCTTACAACCACGGAGATTCACACAAACGCCTTGCTCTCATCACACACGTCCTTTCAATGTCCTGTCCCAGCTTGGTCTGCCGCTATCTCGCACACGGCCCACTGCCTCTGGTGTGGTCACGTGGCTTGCGTGCGTCTGTCGTCAGCCTGACCGCTGGTCGCGTGTCAGGTAACAATCTCGCCAGCCGACAACTCTTGTCCGCCGGGTGTCGTAACGATGTCGCTGCATAGCTAGGCTCTGACATTCTCCCCGGGTACCTCAATGAAAGATGTCATCTTTCATTCATGATGTATGTATATACTGGGGTAGTGTTAATTTCATGTCAGAGACTACTTTTTTTCAGTGTTATGCATGAACATACATATAAGGCATGGAAATATATACACAAAATGTAAGTTGCATTGAAATGACAAATGAAGTACAACTTTTAACACAATTCAGGTTTCATCCCCCTGATGCCTGGTTACCTCCATCGCAATAATACCCAGTCAGATCAGTAGCACCAGCTTCACGCATCTACCTCGCAGCTATTTGAAAAAAACGTAATAATATGATTGTTTTGCAACAACCATCTAGCCAGACTGAAATACGGCTTTGTATTAGTCGTATTAAACACTTAAACTCTGCCCTCATTTGGTCAGGAGCTCTTATGTTGGTTTGCAATGTTGGCATCTCTATGACATGCTTGGTGGACGCCTACCTGCTGTGCTAACCATTTGAGCAACAAAATGTCTATCTATACAATACACATTAATGAATATGTTTCAAATTATGGCCCTTGATGTAATTCACAAATGCAAGGGAAGTAATTTTGACATTCAAGAAATTCTATACATTACAATAATTATTTAATTTCTTAGCGTCATTGCTTGACGTTTCTTCATATTAACGAGAAAAAGTCGGTAATATGAATACGTTAATCAAGATATGATTCTAAGATTACACTAATCAAAATAAATAAGTACACAATTGGTGTATTATATTTTATAGATTCACAAGGATTTTACAATTGTCATAAATTTTTGAAAATTTGTATATCGTCTGCTAATTTTGCTATACTTTTTAAATTACACCGGAAATACACACGAAACGCAAAATTTAGTTGCTGTTATGTGGTTTGAACACAACTGTTTCGGTTTTAACGGATGGTAAAACGTTATCAAAGTTCGTGTTTGATGTTATAGTATCACAACTCTCGGATTATGATGGGATGTTCTTGTTTCCGATGTGTTCACAACTTATGGATAATGATCGAACTGTTCTTATTTCGGATGTTCAAACGTCGAACAATTTGGATTAACTTCGCTGCAGAGGTGGTGTAGGAGTCAGTGTTCGGTCCACATTTGCACCTGTTGTTAAAATATGACGGTGAAGAAAATCACTCACAGATGTCACAATGGTAAAGTTCGCTTCTGGTAAGTGGTTAAGCGTCTGTGACACTGTTCTTGGTGTATATTTACAATTAATATTATTCTCTTTCTAACACACACTACACAATTATACTACACTCATTACATGACTTCATTAAAATAAGTATACTATACATGTCGGTTTGTAAACCGTATCACAATTTTAATAATAGACCTTACACAGTAGGTGAATGACAACAAAATTCACTCATTGGTGGCTGTGTTGGGCTGAGTGTAATATTTCACAGTGCACTCAGACATTGCTTACTGGGTCGGTCGGACAACGGGACAAAAGGTCGGCGATTGTATTCATTCTGCCGGGAATATGGCGAACTTCGAAACTGAAATTTTGAAGCTTTTAAGGACCAGCGAGCAATCATATTATTTGATGGTACTCCGGCATTTATATACCGTAATGGACTGTTGTCAGTTTCGATGATAAAGTGACGTCCTAGAAGATATCTGGACAGCTTCGTCAGACTTTCTACTAAGGCCAATGCCTCTAATTGCGGAATGGACCATGCCCGCTCTCGGGGCCTTAGTTTTCTTGATAGGAAACAAACTGGATGCAGGATGTTGTTGTATTCCTGCAACAGGACTGCCCCAATGGCAACGGAGCTAGCATCTGTTCTTAACCTGAAAGGTAAATGAATGTTGGGCAATTTAAGAATGAAATTTTTGGAATTCTTATCAGAAAAGTGAGCCAAAACTTTATGAAATGCATTTCGTAGGCATTCATCGTTTACAACATTTTCGGGTTTATCCTTGGTTAGTAAGTTAGAAAAAACCTCAGTCAGTTCTGAAAAATCAGGAATAAAGTTTCTGTAGTAGTTGATAAGTCCCAACAAACTGCGGACTTGTTTCTTATTTGTTGGAAGTGACAGTTTTAGAATTTTGGAGACAATTTTGTTGTCTGTCATGACAAAGCCATTGGATATTCTGTACCTCAAAAATGATATCTCTTGGTAAGCCATGCTCACCTTTGAAGGCTTCACTGTTAGTCAGTGCTGTCTGATACTAGGTAGTAGTAGTAGAACTTCCTGTCCAGGTGTCAATGTTATAGTTCTGTCGTTGTCTCTGTATGGACACAGATGTCGTCAGCATAGTGAATGATATTAGGAATGTCAGATAGGAGGAGTCGTATGGCAGACAAGGCCAGTCTGGAGTTACTGGATCTAAAGATATAGAGTGGGTTACGGTTAAAATCTTCCAAAAGGATTTTCAAATTTCATGTTGAGATCATTTTGAGTGCTATCTCCAAACCTGCACTCGTACATGTGTGTATACATTCAATAGTTCAAACAATAATAATACACCATGTATAGTTGTGAAATGTAATCGTGCATGTTTGTATGATCTTTTGCAATGTGTGTATATTTTCCAAAATATGTAGGGTAATTTGTTGCTGATTTTTGTCAGTAATTCCACCGACTGATGCTTTACATTATTCAGCATAGGTATTCGTATGAGTTGATTTAACATAGAGCTTATGAGTGGCAGTAACAAAATTTGGTTTAACAGTAATGACATAAGTAACAAAGTCTGCTGGTTTGTCATGAGTAATGTCATCTGTGTTGTGTCATGATGCTGTGGAAATATAACTGTTTGTGAAGGCATTTGTTTTGTATTCACGATCAGTAGTGCAAGTATAACTATCCACTGTGTGCACTTGGTTATGTGTGTAGTTAACAGGGAATACAGGAGGTATAGTGTATACCATGATGATTTGTGATCGCTCTTCGCTGTTGTGAATTGTTTGTTTTCTGCACCTTTTCCTTTGTGCTGATACACACCAGTTTCTGTTTCTTCTTGTTCTGAGATGGTAATCACGTTGGTATGGTGTGGTATCTTGGTCTGTTCATCATGTTGTTGTATGATGAGTGGGGTAGTTAAGGCAGTATTTGTTGTGGTGTTAACTATTTGCCTTGTGTGAGGTTTGGACTCTATGTAATCTGTCACATTTAATACATTTCCAATTAATAAATCACAACATGGATTGTCTAATAAAGCACAAGTTACTCTGCCTGATAGGAATGGTGATTTTATATTGGCCCATGCCATGGGATATTTCTCTACTGTCCCTGAAACAGTTTTGCAATAGATGTACTCATCTAGGTAGTCTTTAGGATCAGCTAAGGTCTTTCGAAGACCGATAAGACAAGCCCCTGTGTCGCGTATACATGTGCATACTGTGTCATTGATGTAACCTTTATGGAATGTTAATTTTCCTAACGACAGTTTTGAGGTTTTGTTCAATTCCTCACTTTCTTGTTGAGCATTGACCTCTTTATATAAAGAATGAGGTTGAGTGATGTTAACAACATTATTACAATATGGTACAAAGTCTGGTGTTGTCTTCATGTCTGTGATGTTCACTTTTCTTACATTCTTTGCTGAACTGCATTTTGAGTCTATTGCCAAGTTAGCTTCCTCATTGGCAATAGGGACGGCGTGCCCGCATGTTAAGGTACCATTTTCATTGAAGGTATTACAGACAGTGCATTTGTTGGCACTAAATACATCACAAGCCTGTGCTGCATGTACAGGATGTTTTCCTGTATTTTCGTCTTCTGACGCTGAACTATCGAACAAGGCGGCATTGGCTTTGTCGGTCATATGCCTGCCTCTACAATCCATACGATAGTGACCGTAAGCCTTGCAGAGAAAACATTTACGTGCACTTTTGAACGATCTACGTTCTATGTCTTGTCTGTTTACCATATTTTGCAAGTATGTTAGGTACCCTGGGTTTTTATCGCACATCTCGTTCAAATGGTGAGACAATTTACAGTGAGTGCATTGTCTAACTCTATCAGAGGTAGGCCTGTGTGGTTTTTGCCTACTATAGTTGTTCTCATAGTTGGCTGCTGCTACCCAGTTACTGTCAGTAGCTTCAGTGGCAAAACACTGTTTATTTGCCGTATAATAGGCTGACCCACGTCTTTCCATTTCTTCCACACTTGTACATTCATTCTCCTGTAAGAACTTAGAAAAAGATGATGAGACAGAAGAAATAACTTTATCTCGAATAATGAGATCTTCTAATTTATCATAATTTTTGTTAATTTTTGCTGATGAAGTCCATTTGCTGAAAATGTCTCGGACTAAACAGAGGTAGTCAGAGAACGTTTGAGTTGATTTTGGACTCAGTTTACTGAATTGTTCTCTGTACCCTGCTTCGTCTAACATGAAATGTGCCATTATTTTAGATTTAATATAATGGTACTCTTTTCTGAGGTCTTTGGGGATGGTTTCAATGACTTTAAGAGGTTCCCCAGATAGACTCCTCATATATAGAATATTCCATTCCGAAAGTGGAACTTGGTAATGTTCCATTAATGTCTCAAAATTTTGGGTAAAAGCTGCTATGCAGTCACCCGAGGTATAGTTACGAACGATACCTTGATACTTCTTGTACTGGTTTTCTTTTTCCAGTCTTTCAGATTTCTTTGACTCTTTATTCATTGCAGTCTCGGTGTCGAGTTGTTTCATTTTCAACTGTAATTCAAGTTCTTCTCTCTTACTCTGAGCTGCTATTTCTGCCTTTTTCAGCTCTGTTTCATTCTCAATCTCGGCCCTTTTCAATGCACTATCTATCTCGGCTTGCTTTGTCTTTGCAGCCATTTCTACTTCGGCTTGTTTTAGAGCTGTTTCCATCTCTGCTTGTTTTAGAGCGGTTTCTGCTTCTGTTTGTTTGGCAGCCATTTCTGCTTGTTTTAGAGCTGTTTCCATCTCTGCTTGTTTTAGAGCGGTTTCTGCTTCTGTTTGTTTGGCAGCCATTTCTGCTTGTTTTAGAGCTCTTTCTGCTGCTCTATCTTCGCGTTCAGCAGCTTTTTCCTGAACAAGTAGGTATTCTGCGTATTTGTTCTCACTCCATTTTGTTAATTCATCACCATGTAACTGTAATTTTATCCCCATATCAATGAAATCGAACAATGACGACATGATGGAGAAAATACGTCAATGACAATCAACCACACAAAATATATTATAAATGGTTAGTAGAAAAACAAGTTACAATTGATTTGACTATACGATGCGTGCCCACTAATGCATACGTAAAGTTAAAGTAAAGAAAAATATACTCAAGTGCCCTTGGATATGGTGACGAATGGTTGGGCAATCGGGCTAGAAAACTGTAGGGTCGTACTTCAAAACCACTAATGACCTCTACGGCAGGGTTATGGATGGTATGGAAAAACCTGCTTTGTTTTTGGAGAGAAATAAGTTAGCGTGTGTTTGTTGGTGTGTGCCTGCAAGTCACTAAGTGTTGATTAGGTTTGGATGGCGTCGAGTATAATTGTATGTCGTAAATTTGTCGTCAACAGTGTTTCTTTCAACAGAAGTTACACTCTTTCCAAAACTTTTTGCGTTCCACAAACTCAATACACATAAACAATCTATCTGTATTTGAACACTCAATAACATTGATGACACATCACTTACATCAAGATGACATTCAGTAAGGACATAGACATCAAGTTTACAAGATGGCGACAAGGTCAAAATGGCGACAAAATCACAATGTCGACAAGGTCAAACGTTGACAATTTTCACAAATCACAAATGTTTAACACGCTTACCGGCTCAAACAATATGTACTGCACATTTACTAATGATCTTAAACATATTTAGACAATGTAGAAATGGATCACACTGAGACTTTTTCGATCACATGTACATCACTATAACCTTGACTAATTTTACAAGTACAAGAATTATAGTTTTCAATAACAAAGACGAACAACCCACGTCTAAATATATTAGGTTCTTAAATAATGACGAGCAACCCACGTCCACACATGTCAGGATCTTCTATTCGGCTCGTTGGCTATAGTGTGTTTTTTTTTGTTTGCCTCAATATAAAATTCAATATCTCAGTAACGGGCTGAGATAAAATGATGAGATTTAGTATATAACCTTATCATTATGTCCACCCAACAAAAAAATTTTTGTTCTGGAGATTTTACAGCAGATTTCAAAGTTAGCTTATATACGGTATATTAATTATGACTTAAAGATTACGTCCATGATTTTAACAGTTTTACAGCTTCCCCAAGATTCGACCCAAATTATTCAAAATTTTCACGTGACTTTCGTTTTCAAACAAACAGCGCGAAGATTCAGAGGCGTCTCCAAATGTGGGTTCTTTCATGAAACGTGATTATATAAATAAACTAGCTGACAAGGCCCGGTTTCTGGTGGAAATCAATCAATCAATCAATCAATCTATCTGTCTGTCTGTCTGTCTGTCTGTCTGTCTGTCTGTCTGTCTGTCTGTCTGAATGTCTGCCGGTTGGCTGACCCATCCACCGACCCACCGACCTACCGATATCTATCTATCTATCTATCTATCTATCTATCTATCTATCTATCTATCTATCTATCTATCTATCTATCTATCTATCTATCTAATCTATCTAATCTATCTGTCTGTCTGTCTGTCTGCCTTCCTGCCGGCCCACCCACCCACTAACCGACCGACCTACCGATATCTATCTATCTATCTATCTATCTATCTATCTATCTATCTATCTATCTATCTATCTATCTATCTATCTATCTGCCTGCCGGCCCGACCACCCACCCACCGACTGACCGACCGACCTACCGATATCAATCTATCTAATCTATCTGTCTGTCCTATCTAATCTATCTGTCTGTCTGTCTGTCTGCCTGCCTACCCACCCACCCACTAACCGACCGACCTACCGATATCTATCTATCTATCTATCTATCTATCTATCTATCTATCTATCTATCTATCTATCTGTCTGTCTGCCTGCTTGCCGACCCACCCACCCACCCACCCACCGACCGACCCACCGACCGACCGATCCACCCACTCAGCCAGCCAGCCAGCCATCTATCCACCCACCTATCTTTCTGCCTACCTACCTACCTACCTACCTACCTTTCTGTCTGTCCGGGCCGCGTCATTCATTTTATTCAGAGACTGCCGAGGGTCGTCGCTGGAGCTACGGAGTTCGTGCTTTGTGCGACGCTTTCCGCGCTGCGGAAAGAAACTGAGCCATATGGGATAAAAACCCGGTGCAATGCAGCCGATTCTGTCGACTGTAAGCTACTTCTTTGATTGCACCCACTCCCATACGAATCCAGATACGCCTTTGTTTGTCATCTGAATTTGCAGGTCCTCATTACCGTAAACATAACTTTTTTAACAAGAAATCACTAGTTGTTAAGCAAAACATCAAAGGAATGATGCCGCTTTTAATGATTTAAGTTGTTTTTGGACATATCAAAGACATATTCCTTGGGTGGGGGTAAATATAAGACGGCTGGAAAAATTTCATAACGATGCAACAGATAGTTTTCAAAATAATTGATCTTGAATGAAGGCATAAATTTCCGGACAGACTATAACACGTGTGAGACAGTACAAGTATAACGTATAACGTGATTCGACGTAAGACACAGCAACACAAGTTCTATGGATTTATTGCCACATTAAATACAGAACGATAATTACAACGATCTACAATATATAACTCACAACCACAATACAGCTCATAGGTCTGACGCTCAAGATATCAGTCGTTCGGCTTACAACCACGGAGATTCACACAAACGCCTTGCTCTCATCACACACGTCCTTTCAATGTCCTGTCCCAGCTTGGTCTGCCGCTATCTCGCACACGGCCCACTGCCTCTGGTGTGGTCACGTGGCTTGCGTGCGTCTGTCGTCAGCCTGACCGCTGGTCGCGTGTCAGGTAACAATCTCGCCAGCCGACAACTCTTGTCCGCCGGGTGTCGTAACGATGTCGCTGCATAGCTAGGCTCTGACATCCTACATCTGACAGTTGGACAAAAATGTGGACATTTGGTCCTTGACTTGGAGACATAAATTACAAGTACCTCTGAAGTCGGAGTTGGTTCGCCAGATGGCGAGGAACACTGTTAACAGGGAAAGCTAATCTATAAACAAAATTCAATCCAGCTCTACTAGAAGTATTGTCTGGACTACGCTTGAGTCAAAGCGAGCGAGCGAAAAATAAAATACCTTTGGGATAACAAATAATGCACATTGGAACAGCACTTGTGACTAAATGTTTTAAATATTTCAGCCAAAGTATTCATATAATTCGTTTCCTTTCTTCATATGATATATAATTTTGCTGTAGGCACTTGATAGGAATCAGCGAAATATGCCAGGCAATAAATCGTGCAACCTGTTGTGTGCGACTTCTGTGTTTAGTTTAAATTCGTCTACAAGCTGGAATGTGATCAGTCCGGTGTCATTGTGCGAGCAACTCAAAGACACTTGTCTATGTCCACAGGTACTGACCGCCGCCCACTGTGTGAACAATATCCCACTATCCAGGATGAGAGTGGGCCTTGGGTGGCTGCACATTGAAAACATCAATGGCTCGGAACAAAACATAGCTGTGGCTAAAGTGGCCGTACACAGGTACTCGTCCAACTTGTAACAGCACTAGAGCAGTTGTGCAGCATTGCCCAATCTGGTCTCCCAATGACCTGAATGTGGCCCTACCAGGATAGTTACACCAGTTGTTTCCCCCTTCTTGTCATCCTCCTCCTCACCCTTCCCTTCCCTTCCACCTCTCTCCTCCTCCTCCTCCTCCTCCTACTACTACTACAACAACAACAACTACTACTACTACTACTACTACTACTACTACTACTACTACTACTGCTGCTGCTGCTGCTGCTGCTGCTGCTGCTGCTACTACTACTACTACTACTACTACTACTACTACTACTACTACTACTACTACTACTACTACTACTACTGCTGCTGCTGCTACTTCTTCTAATCCTACTAATACTAGATGAGGTTTCTGTTGATGAGATAAAGATAAGGTTTCTGATGAGTTAAAGCATAGGTTTCTCTTAATGAGGTAAAGATGAGGTTTCTATTGATGAAGTAAAGATGGGGTTTCCGTTGATGAGGTAAAGATGAGGTTAATGTTAATGAGGTAAAGATTAGGTTTATGTTGATGAGGTAAAGATGAGGTGTCTGTTGATGAGGTAAAGATGATATTTCTGTTGTTAAGGTAAAGATGAGGTTTCTGTTGATGAGATAAAGATGAGGTTTCTCTTGATGAAATAACAATTAGATTTATGTTGATGAATTAAAGGAAAGTAGTCTGGGAACAATCTGGAAATCGATTTCCTCTTCTATATAATAGGTACCTTACAGCCTTGTAAAGTAACTTCTCTACAGTTCAACAGTTATCGTAGTCTCATTCAGCATTCAATCTTCTATAGTGTAGTCAAAATGATAAAATATATCAATACTGACGCGAACGACTTCGGAATAATAATGAATATTTATCCGAAAACAAAGAAGAATAAACTAAAATAGGAAATTGCCGCTGAAGTCGGAGTTGGTTTTCCTGATGGCGAGGGACACTGTTCATAGGGAAAGCTAATCCGCACGCAAAATTCAGTCCATCACTACTATAAATAGTGTGTATGGACTACACTTGAGTTCAAAACGAGCGGGCGCAAAAACAAAAAAAAGGAAATCAAGATGGCTGTGCTGGATAGATGGATAGATCAAAAGAGAGAGAGAGAGAGAGAGAGAGAGAGAGAGAGAGAGAGAGAGAGAGAGAGAGAGAGAGAGAGAGAGAGAGAGAGAGAGAGAGAGAGAGAGAGAGAGAAGGGTGTGTTTTTGTGGCTGGGTATTGTCAGGTTCTTATATTAGGCTCGTTGGCTAACACATGTGAGACAGTACAAGTACAAACGTAATTCGACGTAAGACACAGCAACAAGTTCTATGGATTTATTACCACATTAAATACATAACAATAGTTACAGCAATGTACAACAGATAACTCACAACCACAAAACAGCTCATAGGTCTAACGCTCACGATATCAGTCGTTCAGCTCACAACCACGGAGATTCACACAAAACGCCTTGCTCTCGACACACACGTCCGTTCAGATGTCCAGTCCCAGCTTGGTCTGAGATTAACACACACTGCCCACTGCCTCTCGTGGGGTCACGTGGCTTTGCGTGCGTCTGTCGTCAGCGCTGGTCGCGCTGTCAGGTAAGAATCTCGCCAGCCGACAACTCTTGTCCGCCGGGGGCCGTAACGATGTTGCTGCACACTTAGGCTCTGACATTCTCCCCGGGTACTTCAATGAAAGATGCCATCTTTCATTCATGATGTATGTATATACTGGGGTAGTGTTAATTTCATGTCAGAGACTACTCTTTCCCAGTGGTATGCATGAAAATACATATAAGGCATAGAAATATATACAAAAAAAAATGTAAGTTGCATCGAAATGACAAATGAAGTACAATTTTTAACACAATTCAGGTTTCATCCCCCTGATGCCTGGTTACCTTCATTGCAATAATACCCAGTCAGATCAGTAGCACCAGCTTCACGCATCTACCTCGCAGCTATTTGAAAAAAAAGTAATAATATGATTGTTTTGCAACAACCATCTAGCCAGACTGAAATACGGCTTTGTATTAGTCGTATTAAACACTTAAACTCTGCCCTCATTTGGTCAGGAGCTCTTATGTTGGTTTGCAATGTTGGCAGCTCTATGACATGCTTGGTGGACGCCTACCTGCTGTGCCAAACATATGAGCAACAAAATGTCTATCTATACAATATACATTAATGAATATGTTTCAAATTATGGCCCTTGATGTAATTCACAAATGCAAGGGAAGTAATTATGACATTTAAGAAATTCCATACATTGCAATAATTATTTAATTTCTTAGCGTCATTGCTTGACGTTTCTTCATATTAACGAGAAAAAGTCGATAATATGAATACATTAATCAAGATATGATTCTAAGATTACACTAATCAAAATAAATAAGTACCCAATTGGTATATTATATTTTATAGATTCGAAAGGATTTTACAAGTGTCATAAATTTTTGGAAATTTGTACATAGTCTGCTAATTAAGTTATACTTTTTAAACTACACCGGAAATGCACACGAAACGAAAAATTTGGTTGATGTTACATTTTCTGAACACAAATGATCCGGTTTTATTTCGGAACTGATAGTAGAATGTTCTCACAGTTCGTGTCTGATGTTATAGTATGACAACGGATTATGATGGAATGTTCTTATTTCCGATGTGTTCACACGTCGAACAATTTGGATCACATTTGCTGTAGAGGTGATGTAGGAGTCAATGTTCGGTCCACATTTGCACATGTTAAAATATCACGGTGAACAAAAAATTCACCCACAAATGTCACAATGGTAAAGTTCGCTTTTGATAATTGGTTAAGCGTTTGTGACACTGTTGTTGGTGTCTATATACAATTAATATCGTTCTCATTCTAACACACACTACACAATTATACTACACTCATTACATGACTTGATTAAAATAAGTATATTATACATGTCGGTCTGTAAACCGTATCACAATTTTGATTATTGACCTTACACAGTAGGTGAATGGAAAAAAATTCACTCATTGGTGGCTGTGTTGGGCTGAGTGTAATATTATACAGTGCACTCAGACATTGCTTACTGGGTCTGTCGGACAACGGGACAAAAGGTCGGCGATTGTATTCAATCTGCCGGGAATATGGCGAACTTCAAAACTGAAATTCTGAAGCTTTAAGGACCAGCGAGCAATCATGTTATTTGATGGTACTGTGGAATTGATATACCTTAATGGACTGTTGTCAGTTTCGATGATAAAGTGACGTCCTAGAAGATATTTGGACAGCTTTGTTACACTTTCTACTAAGGCCAATGCCTCTAATTGCGGAATGGACCAGGCCCGCTCTCGGGGTCTTAGTTTTCTTGATAGAAAACAGACGGGATGCAGGATGTCGTTGTATTCCTGCAAAAGGACCGCACCGATCGCAATGGAGCTAGCATCTGTTCTCAATCTGAAAGGTAAACGAATGTTGGGCAATTTAAGGATGAGATTAGGTGTATTCTTATCAGAAAAGTGTGCCAAAACTTTATCAAATGCATTTCGTAGGCATTCATCGTTTACAACTTTTTCGGGTTTATTCTTGGTTAGTAAGTTAGAAAAAACCTCAGTTAGCTCTGAAAAATCAGGAATAAAGTTTCTGTAATAATTAATAAGTCCCAACAAACTGCGGACTTGTTTCTTATTTGTTGGAAGTGACAGTTTTAGAATTTTCGAGACAATTTTGTTGTCTGTCATGACAAAGCCATTGGATATTCTGTACCCCAAAAATGATATCTCTTGGTAAGCCATGCTCACCTTTGAAGGCTTCACTGTCAGTCCGTGATGTCTGATACGTTCTAGTGTCTGTTCCAGTATCTTTATATGTTCCGTCATTGTCTCTGTATGGACACAGATGTCGTCAATATAGGAAACTATATTAGGAATGTCAGATAGGAGGAGTCGTGTCATGCGTACAAATGTGGCTGGGGCATTGACTAGCCCAAATGGAAGTTTGCACCATTCGTACAGTCCCCAAGGCGTGGCGAAAGCTGTTAGATGTCTGCTGTCTTCATGTACAGCAATCTGCCAGTAACCTTTAGCCATGTCAAGGGTCGTGAAGAACTTAGCGTCAGTCAGTTCTGTCAGAAGATCGTCTGTATTTGCCATTGGTTCAAGATCTAAAACCGTTATTTTGTTCAGTTTTCTGTAATCTATGCAAAGTCGTATTGTGTTGTCCTTTTTCCGTACAATGACCATGGGTGAAGAGAAGTCTGATAGGGATCGTCTGATGATGTTGTTTTTTTCTAAGTTAATGATTTCCTGATGTAGTTGTTCCTTGTAATGTAATGGTATGGTGTATGGTCTGCATCTTATGGGTGTGTTTGATGTGAGTGTGATGTGATGCTGTACTAACTCTGTTTGTCCTGGGTTGTCTGAAAAGATGGTGTTGTACTCTTGTATCAACTGTTTGCAACTGTTTGTCTCTGCTTGACTTAGGTTTGGATTGATCTTGATCTCCTTCAAGCAGTTTGTCGTGTCTAATGTAGGTGTTGGAATCTCGTCGCTAGAATCGTCATCTTCGTGATCTATTATCACGGTGCAAGCTGTCGTATCGTCTTGTTCGTTGTCTCTGTTGAAGTATGGTCTTAGCATATTGATGTGAAATATTTTGTGTTTGTCTTTTATCAGGATTTCGTAGTCAACAGGAGAGATTTGTCTTGTCACTTTAAAAGGTCCCTGCCAAGAATCTGTCAGTAGTTGTCTGTCACTAGGTAATAGTAGTAGAACGTCCTGTCCAGCTGTCAATGTTATAGTCCTGTTACCTTTGTCTGCGTATTGTCTGTAAGTAGCACCAGATAGTTTTAGTGCACTTTTAGCAATTTCACATGATTTCATTATCCTTTCACGCAATGATGTTACATACACAAATGATGATATGGGTTTCAATACTGGAGTGGACTCAGTTAACATTTGGTGATAAATTGTTAATGGGCCGCGTGGTTTGGCACCATAGATGAGTTCAAACGGAGAGAAACCGGTACTAGAATGTGGTACCTCGCGATAAGCAAAAAGGACAGCTGGTAAGTATAGATCCCAGTTATTGGGGTGATCTTGAGTTACTTTGGCTAGCATGTGCTTCAGATCCCCATTAAGCTTTTCTATTATCCCGCTCGAGTGAGGATGATAGGGGCTATTGAAGACTTGCTTCACTCCTAACATTTTAGTGAAAGCTTGAGTGGATGCGGCGATAAATTGAGTGCCTCTATCAGACTGGATAGTATCTGGAAACCCAATTCTGGAGAAAATATGGAAGAACACTTCCATGATATCGTTGGCAGTAATGTTCTTTAACGGAATCGCTTCTGGCCAGCGACTACATTGATCAATAATTGTTAGTATATATTTATTCCCTCTAGTAGTTGTATGACTAAGAGGGCCCACAATGTCAACTGATAATTTTTCAAAAGGTCGACTGGCTAAGTCAGTGACTTGTAACTTTGCCTGTGGGTGTTTACCTTTCTTTACCAGTTTCTGGCATGTATCACAACTTCTGCAATATGTTTTTATGTCATTACAGAATTTTGGCCAATGAAACTGTGTCAATAGTCTTGACCTGGTTTTAACATATGCCATATGACCTGCAAAAGGTATATCGTGAGCAAGATGTAAAGCTTGCTTGCGATAAGTAGTTGGTAACACAGTTTGCTTTGTTGTAACGTCACCTTTGGTGTAGTACCTGGTGAGTATATCATTGTATAAAGCAAAATGCCATTTAGCATTTTTCGTTACTCTTGGCTTTTTGCCGATCAGGTCAAAATACTTTGACAGTGAAGGATCAGCTTTTTGAGCTGTTATGAATGTTTCCTTCATCGAGTCACTAGGTGGTACTTCTGGGCTAAGCATTTGAATAGCCTCAGTTTGGTTACTATCATCTTGCACTCTAGCAGTAGCTCTTGTTACTGCGTTCACACACTCAATGACATCAGATGATGATGGAATGATATCGTCAATGATGTGATGAGAACTTAGTGCTGCGTTAGCTAACATACATTCAACTGGTGATATGACATTTTCAATGACATTTGGTGGTGATGTGTTATCATTAATACATAGTGATGTTATGTCATGGTTATGATGTTTGTCATTCACTTCCGGTAAATTTCCGATGATTATATCGCACACTGGGTTTGTAAGTGCTGCGACTTTTACTTTTCCGGTGAGGAATGGTGTTTCGATGTATGCCCAGGCTAATGGATATTTTTCAATATTGCCTGAAAATGTTCTACATGTGATGTGTCTACCTGTGTAGTCTGTAGGTGTTATGAATGTTGTTTTCAGGCCAATAAGTGTACTCCCGGTGTCGCGAAGTACTGTAGCGAACTTGCCATTAACATACCCGTGATAGATGTCTAACTTGCCTTTTGAGTCTATTACTAAGTTACCTTCCTCATTAGCAATAGGGATGGCGTGCCCGCATGTTAAGATACCATTTTCAAAGAAGGTATTACAGACAGTGCATGTGTTGGAACTAAATACGTCACAAGCCTGTGCTGCATGTACAGGATGTTTTTCTGTATTTTCGTCTTCTGACGCTGAACTATCGAACAAGGCGGCATTGGCTTTGTTGGTCATATGCCTGCCTTTACAATCCATGCGATGGTGACCGTACGCCTTGCAGAGAAAACATTTTCGTAAGCTTTTGAACGATTTACGTTCTCTGTCTTGTCTGTTTACCATATTTTGCAAGTATGTTTGGTACCCTGGGTTTTTATCGCACATCTCGTTCAAATAATGAGACATTTTACAATGGACACAATGTCTGAACTTTTCAGAGGTAGGCCTGTTTGGTTTTTGCCTACTATAGTTTTTCTCATAGTTGGCAGCGGCTACCCAGTTACTGTCAGTAGCTTCAGTGGCAAAACATTGTTTATTTGCCGTATAATAGGCCGACCCACGTCTTTCCATTTCTTCCACACATGTGCATTCATTCTCTTGCAAGAACTTAGAAAAAGATGTTGGGATAGAAGAAATAACCTTATCTCGAATAATGAGATCTTCTAATTTATCATAATTTTTGTTAATTTTGGCTGATGAAGTCCATTTGCTGAAAATGTCTCGGACTAAACAGAGGTAGTCAGAGAACGTTTGAGTTGACTTTGGACTCAGTTTACTAAATTGTTCTCTGTACCCTGCTTCATCTAGCATGAAATGTGCCATTATTTTTGATTTAATGTAATGGTACTCTTTTCTGAGGTCTTTGGGGATGGTTTCAATTACTTTCAGAGGTTCCCCAGAAAGACTCCTCATATATAAAATATTCCATTCCGAAAGTGGAACTTGGTAATGTTCCATTAAAGTCTCAAAATTTTGGGTAAAGGCTGCTATGCAGTCACCCGAGGTATAGTTACGAACGATACCTTGGTACTTTTTATACTGGTTTTCTTTTTCCAGTCTTTCAGATTTCTTTGACTCTTTATTTATTGCAGTCTCAGTGTCTAGTTGTTTCATTTTCAACTGTAGTTCAAGTTCTTCCCTTTTGCTCTGAGCTGCTATTTCTGCTTTCTTAAGTTCACTGTCTATCTCAGCTTGCTTTGTCTTTGCAGCCATTTCTACTTCGGCTTGCTTTAATGCTGTTTCAGCCTCTATTTGCTTGGCAGCTTTTTCAATCTCTGCCTGTTTTAGGGCTCTTTCAGCTGCTCTTTCATCGCGTTCGGCAGCTTTTTCCTGAACAAGTAGGTATTCTGCGTATTTGTTCTCACTCCATTTTGTTAATTCATCACCGTGTAACTGTAATTTTATCCCCATATCAATGAAATCGAACAATGACGACATGATGGAGAAAATACGTCAATGACAATCAACCACACAAAATATAATATAAATGGTTAGTAGAAAAACTACTTACAATTGATTTGACTATACGATGCGTGCCCACTAATGCATACGTAAAGTTAAAGTAAAGAAAAATATACTCAAGTGCCCTTGGATATGATGACGAATGGTTGGGCAATCGGGCTAGAAAAACTGTAAGGTCGTACTTCAGAACCACTAATGACCTCTACGGCAGGGTTATGGATGGTACGCAAAAACCTGCTTTGTTTTGGAGAGAAATAAGTTAGCGTGTGTTTGTTGGTGTGTGCCTGTAAGTCACTAAGTGTTGATTTGGTTTGGATGGCGTTGAGTATAATTGTATGTCGTAAATTTGTCGTCAACAGTGTTTCTTTCAACAGAAGTTACACTCTTTCCAAAACTCTTTGCGTTCCACAAACTCAATACATAACAACAATCTATCTGTATTTGAACACTCAATAACATTGATGACACATCACTTACATCAAGATGACATTCAGTAAGGACAAAGACATCAAGTTTACAAGATGGCGACAAGGTCAAAATGGTGGCAAAATCACAAGGTTGACAAGGTCAAACGGTGACAAGTTTTACGAATTACAAATGTTTTACACGTTTACAGGATCAAACAATATGTACTGTACATTTACTAATGATATTAAACATATTTAGACAATGTAGCAATGGATCACACTGAGACTTTTCCGATCACATGTACATCACTATAACCTTGACAAATTTTACAAGTACAAGAATTATAGTTTTAAATCACAAAGACGAACAACACACGTCTAAATATATTAGGTTCTTAAATAATGACGAGCAACCCACGTCCACACATGTCAGGATCTTATATTAGGCTCGTTGGCTAACACATGTGAGACAGTACAAGTACAAACGTAATTCGACGTAAGACACAGCAACAAGTTCTATGGATTTATTACCACATTAAATACATAACAATAGTTACAGCAATGTACAACAGATAACTCACAACCACAAAACAGCTCATAGGTCTAACGCTCACGATATCAGTCGTTCAGCTCACAACCACGGAGATTCACACAAAACGCCTTGCTCTCGACACACACGTCCGTTCAGATGTCCAGTCCCAGCTTGGTCTGAGATTAACACACACTGCCCACTGCCTCTCGTGGGGTCACGTGGCTTTGCGTGCGTCTGTCGTCAGCGCTGGTCGCGCTGTCAGGTAAGAATCTCGCCAGCCGACAACTCTTGTCCGCCGGGGGCCGTAACGATGTTGCTGCACACTTAGGCTCTGACAGGTATCTTCTCTCTCTATACAGCGACATCAAGATGATAGAGTTCAAACAGGGAATACGAGATAGGGACCTGGATCTCTTTATCGTACTGTATCTCTTTAATGTACTGTATCTCTTTAATGTACTGTATCTCTTTAATGTACTGTATCTCTTTAATGTACTGTATCTCTTTAATGTACTGTATCTGTAATGTCCCCTCTGCTGTGTGTCCACCGTGACGAGGTAGAGGGGCTTGTGCGTCCCAATGACCCCAAGAGCTATGCCGACGGTAGCACAGCTACTGGTAGGGCCACCCATGTCGGACAGGTCAAGGGAGAGGGACCAGACGAAGAGACACACAAACCTGCTGCCTTGTAGGTAGACTGGGGACAGTCAAAGGCTAGGGAAAGCACCCCGAATACATGCTTGTCAAAATCGGATGTACTGAGCCACAGGCTTGACAAAGCAGTGAAACGTAAAACCTGCTGCCTTGTAGGTAGACTGGGGACAGTCAAAGGCTAGGGAAAGCATCCCGAAAAATGCTTGTCGAAATCGGATGTACTGAGCCACAGGCTTGACAAAGAAGTGCAACGTAACTTAATTCATGATGTCACAAATCAAAATTAATCGTTATGGTGCTAATCCCGTGAAGTCCCATCAGGGGGCGATAGTGCCGGGCCCCCTGCCTCGAGGGGGTCCACCCATGACTACTGGTGGTCACCTTCCCCTGTGCTGTGGAGTCAAGGCACAGAGGAGTAGGTTCAGAGCTATTGACCAAATACCCCGGACACTCAACATACTACAGTGGAATGCCGAAGGAGTTTACAAGAAGAAAGACTCCCTAACACAGCGTCTTCATAAAGATAGAATAGATGTGGCATGCATTCAAGAGACACACCTCAACGCCAATCACAAATTCTCAGTCAGAGGATATCAGGCCACACGTTTCAACCGTGAAGGACACAAAGGAGGAGTTCTAATACTTACACGAAATACAATACCTTGCAGCGAAGTATCTGTGATCTCTGACAACCAAACGGAAATTATAGGTGTTGATATAATGATAAAGGACGTGAAAATAAGAATCTACAATCTGTATAGCCCAGCAGATAAGGACCTTACACTCTCAAACATGAAAATAACTGACACAAACTGCATTATTGTCGGAGACTTTAATAGCCGTTCAGAAAGATGGGGATACCCAGATACTGACAAAAGAGGAGATGAATTGGAGGACTGGGAAATAGACTCAAATCTCCATCTACTCAACAAAGCGGATGACACACCGAGCTTCTACTCCAGAAGATGGCTTACCACTTCTACTCCAGACTTAGCTTTCTGCACAGGAAACATCCTCCACAAAATCGATCGCCATGTGCTGGACCAATTAGCAGGTAGTGACCACAGACCAATCAAGCTTGTAATGAATATGGAGTATGTTCCACAGGAGCAAAAGCCCTTGCCCCGCTGGAATTACAAACGAGCAGATTGGGACAGATTTGCCATACTAACAGACAAATATTGTGAAAACATAAATACACGATATAGCAACATAAAGCAAATGGTGGAAAGTCTAAACAGAGCGATAATACAGGCAGCCACTGAGTCCATTCCTAGAGGAGCGAGGAAAAATTACAAACCATACTGGACTGAAGAACTACAAAGTTTGGAGAACAAAGTTGAAGATGCCAGGAAGACAGCAGAGAGAGAACAAACAATTGAAGCGAATATCTCTCTCAAAGCCATCTCAGCGAAATATAAAAGAACAGTAAATCAAACAACAAGAGATTGTTGGAGGGAAAAAACAGAAAACCTGAATTTTGACAGGGATGGAAACAAACTATGGAAACTAGTGAAAGCCATGAACAATGAAGGACCTAGAAACAAACAAATAACAATTAAACAAGGAAATGCCTTGCTTACAGGAAAAAAGGCTGCAAATGATCTAATGGAACACTATGCAAATGCAAACCACATTGATATTACAACGGAACAGAAGAAAGCAATCAAAGACAAACAGATACATCATAGATATACAGAGACAGCAGCAGAATATATGATGGCAAATCTAACAATGGAAGAAATGGAACAGGCAATGAATACCCTAAAAAAGAAGAAATCACCAGGAAAGGATGGAATCACAAATGAAATGCTAATAGGACTAGGCACCAAGGCAAAGAAGAAACTACTAGCAGTCCTAAATAACAGCTGGAAGAGAGGAATAGTCCCACAGGCATGGAAGGAAGCTATACTAATACCAGTCCCAAAGAAAGGAAAAGACCTGGAAGAACCAAATGGCTATCGACCTATCAGTCTACTTAGCTGTGTAGGAAAATTAATGGAACGCATTATCAATGGCAGGCTAACATGGCATCTGGAAGAAAACAAACTCTTAACACCAGACCAAGCAGGATTCAGAAAGTACAGATCCACTGAAGATCAAATAACCTATATAGCTCAGGAAATAGAGGATGCCTTCCAAGAGAAAAAGCACACACTAGCAGTCTGGATAGATTTAGAAAAAGCATTTGATAAAGTATGGAAGGAAGGACTGAAAGTAAAACTGCAAAACATGCATGTTTGTGGAAAAATGTATGAATGGATCAGCCACTACCTTGAGAACAGAACTGCCAAGGCAAAAGTACAAGGACAAACAAGCAAAATGATGCTGCTGGAGCAAGGTGTCCCCCAAGGAGGAGTTCTTTCACCAACATTATTCCTAGCATATATAAATGACATCACAGAAAATTTTCCAGCCAGAGTACACACATCCTCCTTTGCAGATGACCTAGCCATATGGACATCTGAAGAGTATATTAGTACAGCTAACAGCAGAATACAGCAAGCCTTATTAGCGCTAGAGGACTGGTCAAAATCATGGCTAGTGAAGATAAATGAGGAGAAAACAACATGCACAGTGTTCTCCCTCTCAAATAAAACTCAGCAACCTAAGCTGGTATTGAATGGAAAAATATTGCGCCATGAAGAAAATCCAAACTATCTAGGAGTCACCTTTGATCGTCGCCTGACATGGAAGACACAGGTTGAGAAAAATCGAACAAGAGCAAGGCAGAGAATGGCAATCATGAAAAAGCTTGCTGGTACAACGTGGGGAGCAGATGAGAAAGTTCTCAAGAAGTTATATACTGGACGGGTGAGGCCAGTACTGGAATATGGCATTGCAGCTTGGGCAACAGCAGCTAAGTCAAACTTTAACAAAATAAGTAGAGTCCAAAACCAAGGAATGCGAATCATAACTGGAAGCCTGAAGACAACGCCTATTAATGAACTAGAAAAGATCACTTGTTTACAACCAATGCAGGATAGAAGAGATAGCAGAGCCCAGCAACAAGCAGAAAAATTTAGAAGATTGACAGACCACCCTATGTACAACAGATTTAATGGTTTTGGAAAGGGAAGACTGAAGCGTAGCAACTTTGTAGAAACTGCAAAACGAAGGATTAGGGCAGATCCTATACTTAACATATCAACAGTCAAGCCCATATACAATGCACACAAGTTCCCAGCTTGGAGACAGCAGCAACTGCCGGAGATGATAGAAAACATTCCTGGTATTGAGAAAAAGAACACTCAGCAGGAAACCAAAAGATAAGAAATAACCCTAAACTACTTAACAGAACATTACCCAAGCAGCAATTGGACCCATGCATATACAGATGGATCAGCCAAAAATTCAATAGAGAATGGAGGAGGAGGAATTCTCCTAAATTTAAAAAATGGAGTGAAAAAAACACATTCAATGGCAACTGGAAAATTTTCAAGTAACTTCAGAGCGGAGGTAGAGGCTCTGAAAACTGCAGCAGAAATGCTCCTGATGGAGGAAAATAAAGAGAAGCAAATAGCTATCTTCACAGATGCAAAGTCAGCTGTCTCAATACTGAAGAGCAATAACAGCACAGAACTAACTGACCTAAGAGCAGCACTCCATGGTCTATGCCAGAAATCCAAAAAAGTTGTAATACAGTGGATCCCATCACATTGCAGTATACCTGGAAACGAAGAGGCTGACAGACTGGCAAAAGAGGGCGGACGACTACCACAGCCTGACATAGACATAAACTATAATGAGGCAAAGAGGTTGATAAAAAGCACTTATAGAACCAAATGGGAATCAGAGCATCCAGGCCATCAGAAGGATGATGCATATTACAAACTCGACCGAAGAGAACAAGTAGCAATCTTCAGACTCCGCACAGGACATAACAGGCTGAAATACCACTTGTTCAATAAACTAAAGATAGGAGATACCGATGAATGTAATTGTAGAACTGGAAAAATGACAGCAAAACATTTGCTGCAGGATTGCCCAACGTATGCAGAACAGAGAAAGATATGTTGGCCCACACCTGCTTCATTTGAGGACAAGCTCTATGGAGATATCAACAAGCTAAAGTTGACCGCAGCTTACTTTAACTACATACAGGTTGACATTTAAAGGTGCATGAAGACCCAGAGGCATGAAATGGAATATTGCTTGGATAGCAAATCCATTATGTGGAAAGTCCAAATCGAAAGCTTGCTGTGTGGGCTTCATAAAAGGTGGAAAAGTGTCCTAGTGGCACGAAATGGAATATTGCTTGGATAGCAAATCCATTACGTGGAAAGTCCGAATCAAAAGCCCATTGTGTGGGCTTCATAAAAGGTGGAAAAGTGTCCTAGTGGCACGAAATGGAATATTGCTTGGATAGCAAATCCATTACGTGGAAAGTCTGAATCAAAAGCCCACTGTGTGGGCTTCATAAAAGGTGGAAAAGTGTCCTAGTGGCACGAAATGGAATATTGCTTGGATAGCAAATCCATTACATGAAAGTCCGAATCGAAAGCTCACTGTGTGGATGTCATCTGCAGACTGCATACTTCTGGTTTCCGGAAGAACAGCCTATGGTGAACGGAAGGCCCAATATACGGAAGTGAGGCTAAGCAGCCATGTGCAGGACGTGACGATTCCTTGGGTGAGCCCAGTACCAGAGCGCTATGTATCGGCTCTGCAAGTATGGAAGCCTCCTTGGATGGCGGGGAATGCCCATGGTCTGCCCCTGCCTTCCCTTGAGGGCTGACCAGGATCTTTGGCTGTTCTATATGGACCAGCTGGGATAGGGGGATAACACCACAACAGTGAGAGTCAAACGTCCTAAGAAACCCCCGGGAAGGTTAACCCGGTCAACAAATGCCCGCAGAAGTCGGATGTGTCGGCCTAACGGCGCAAAAACGCAGCTCTGCTGTAAACAGACACAACGCAATCACATCCGGAAAAAAAAACTCCGGATGAACGAAGAAGAAGAAGAAGTATCTGTAATGTACTGTATCTCTTTATCGTACTGTATTTCTTTAATGTACTGTATCTGTAATGTACTGTATCTCTTTATTGTACTGTATCTCTTTATCGTACTGTATCTCTTTAATGTACTGTATCTTTAATGTACTGTATCTCTTTAATGTACTGTATCTTTAATGTACTGTATCTCTTTAATGTACTGTGTCTTTAATGTACTGTATCTCTTTATCGTACTGTATCTCTTTATCGTACTGTATCTCTTTACCGTACTGTATCTCTTTATCGTACTGTACCTCTTTATCGTACTGTATCTCTTTATCGTACTGTATCTCTTTAATGTACTGTATCTCTTTAATGTACTGTATCTGTAATGTACTGTATCTCTTTATCGTACTGTATCTCTTTAATGTACTGTATCTGTAATGTACTGTATCTCTTTATCGTACTGTATCTCTTTATTGTACTGTATCTCTTTAATGTACTGTATCTCTTTAATGTACTGTATCTTTAATGTACTGTATCTCTTTATCGTACTGTATCTCTTTAATGTACTGTATCTGTAATGTACTGTATCTCTTTATCGTACTGTATCTCTTTATTGTACTGTAACTCTTTAATGTACTGTATCTTTAATGTACTGTATCTCTTTAATGTACTGTGTCTTTAATGTACTGTATCTCTTTAATATACTGTATCTTTAATGTACTGTATCTTTAATGTACTGTATCGTTAATGTACTGTATCTCTTTAATGTACTGTATCTGTAATGTACTGTATCTCTTTAATGTACTGTGTCTTTAATGTACTGTATCTTTAATGTACTGTATCTTTAATGTACTGTATCTTTAATGTACAGTATCTCTTTATCGTACTGTATCTTTAATGTACTGTATCTCTTTAATGTACTGTATCTGTAATGTACTGTATCTCTTTAATGTACTGTGTCTTTAATGTACTGTATCTCTTTATCGTACTGTTTCTCTTTAATGTACTGTGTCTCTTTAATGTACCGTATCTCTTTATCGTACTGTATCTCTTTAATGTACTGTATCTCTTTAATGTACTGTATCTGTAATGTACTGTATCTCTTTATCGTACTGTATCTCTTTAATGTACTGTATCTCTTTAATGTATTGTATCTTTAATGTACTGTATCTCTTTAATGTACTGTATCTGTAATGTACTGTATCTCTTTATCGTACTGTATCTCTTTATCGTACTGTATCTCTTTATCGTACTGTATCTCTTTATCGTACTGTATCTTTTTATCGTACTGTATCTCTTTAATGTACTGTGTCTTTAATGTACTGTATCTGTAATGTACTGTATCTCTTTATCGTACTGTATCTTTTTATCGTACTGTATCTCTTTAATGTACTGTGTCTTTAATGTACTGTATCTGTAATGTACTGTATCTCTTTATCGTACTGTATCTCTTTATCGTACTGTATCTCTTTATCGTACTGTATCTCTTTATCGTACTGTATCTCTTTATCGTACTGTATCTCTTTAATGTACTGTGTCTTTAATGTACTATATCTGTAATGTACTGTATCTCTTTAATGTACTGTATATCTTTAATGTACTGTATCTCTTTAATGTACGGTGTCTTTAATGTACTGTATCTGTAATGTACTGTATCTCTTTATCGTACTGTATCTCTTTAATGTACTGTGTCTTTAATGTATTATATCTGTAATGTACTGTATCTCTTTAATGTACTGTATCTCTTTAATGTACTGTATCTGTAATGTACTGTATCTCTTTATCGTACTGTATCTCTTTAATGTACGGTGTCTTTAATGTACTGTATCTGTAATGTACTGTATCTCTTTATCGTACAGTATCTCTTTAATGTACTGTATCTGTAATGTACTGTATCTCTTTATCGTACTGTATCTCTTTAATGTACTGTGTCATTGATGTACTGTATCTGTAATGTACTGTATCTCTTTATCGTACTGTATCTCTTTAATGTACTGTGTCTTTAATGTACTATAACTGTAATGTACTGTATCTCTTTATCGTACTGTATCTCTTTAATGTACTGTCTCTTTAATGTACTGGATCTGTAATGTACTGTATCTCTTTATCGTACTGTATCTCTATAATGCACTGTGTCTTTAATGTACTGTATCTGTAATGCACCATATCTCTTTATCGTACTGTATCTCTTCAATGTACTGTGTCTTTAATGTACTGTATCTGTAATGTACTGTATCTCTTTATCGTACTCTACATCTTTAATGTACTGTATATCTTTAATGTAATGTATCCCTTTAATGTATTATATCTTTAATTTACTGTATCTTTAATGTACTATATCTTTAATGTACTGTAACTTTAATGTACTGAATCTCATTATCGTACTGTATATTTAAAATAAATGTAATTCAAGTATATGCCCCAACAAGTGAAAGCAGTGAAGAAAGTATAGAGGAATTTTATAATGACATGGAGTCTGCTTTGAAGAACTGTAAAAAATCAGAAATAAATATCATAATGGGTGATTTCAACGCAAAAATAGGAAAGCAAAGCGATGGATGCAGTGTAGGCAACCATGGTTTGGGAGAGAGAAATGAAAGAAGTTACAGACTTGTAAAATGGGCAAAAGAACAATAAATGGTTGTAGGAAACACCTGGTTTAAACAACATCCTAGAAGATTATGGACATGGAGGAGTCCAGACAGCAGGATTAAAAACCAGATAGATTACATCCTGATAAGCAAAAGGTTTCGAAATGCATTAACAGTTGTAAAAACAGTTCCAAATGCAGACTGTTACAGTGATCACAGATTAATTACAGGCACATTGAGGGTACCGTTAAAGAAAGTCAAGTATACAGCAGGAAACCCTAAATATGACTTGTGCAAATTGAAAACTTACAAAGAGATACAAGATAATTTTAACATAGAAGTAAAGAACAAATTTGATTTATTGTCTGATCTAGAGATCCTATTTCAAGATGTAGATGATCAATGGGAAATGCTCAAGAATTCAATCAGTTGTGCAGCAGAAAAAACTATTCCAAAAGTAAAGAAAGTGGGCCGTAAGACATGGATGACTGAAGAAATTTTACAACTAATGGAAACAAGAAGACAGAACAAAAATAATCCTGCCAGATATGAAGAAATTCACAGAAAAGTCAGAACCTTATGTAAGGAGGCTAAAGAAACATGGCTTGAGAAAAATTGCAGAGAAATTGAAAAACAACACAACAGTAAAAATGCGAAACTAATGCACAAAAGAATTCAGGAGATTACTAATCAAAGAACACGTACATCAGCAGGCTGCCTAAAGACAAAAGATGGAAGAGTCATAATAGAAAAAGATCAGATTTTACATGTATGGTCAGATTACGTGAAAAACCTTTATGACGATAACAGAGACGAACAATATATTGTTCAAAATAACAATGAAGGGCCAGCAATTTTGAAGATGGAGGTTCAGAATGCTCTTAATCATATGAAATCTGGCAAGACCCCCGGTCCAGACAGCGTCACAACAGAAATGATTAATGCTTTAGAAGAATATGGAATAGATAAAGTTACCAGTCTGCTTAATACAATATATGATACTGGAAATATACCTCATGAGTTATGTAATTCTGTATTTATTGCAATCCCAAAGAAATCAGGAGCCTTGGAATGTGATCAACATCGAACAATTAGTATAATGAGTCACATCACGAAGATTTTGCTAAGAATTATCATGCAAAGAGTTAGGAGGAAAATACAACCTGAAATAGGAGAAGAACAATGTGGGTTTGTAGTAGGCAAGGGTACAGTAAATGCTGTGTATATACTGAGAACCGTAATCGAACGTTCTATAGAAGTAAACAAAGATCTACACCTTTGCTTTATTGACTACACAAAGGCTTTTGATAAAGTGAGACATGTCAACATGATAAGGATGCTTGAAGATCTACAAATTGATGGGAAAGACCTTAGACTTGTAAAAAACATATATTGGAAACAACAAGCTGCCATAAGAGTTGATAATGAAGTAAGCCAATATCAGCCTATTAAGAGAGGTGTGAGACAGGGATTTGTAATGTCTCCAGATCTGTTTTCCCTGTACAGTGAAAATATTTTCAGAAATATTGAAAATATGGAAGGAATCAACATTGGGGGACGATGCATCAATAACATTAGATATGCAGATGATACAGTCTTGATTGCAGACAATGAACAGGATCCTGCAAAATTTAGTAGATGCGGTTGTTACACACAGTGAACAACAAGGGTTAGAATTAAATTTTAAAAAGACACAGGTTATGGTCGTCACTAGGAAGAACGAAATACCACAGTGTAATATACAAGTAAATGGGAATATTCTTCAACAAGTGAATAGGTACAATTATCTCGGAACAGTAATAACATCTGATGGGAGATGCCTTGAAGAGATTAGAACAACGATCGCCATGGCAAAAGTAGCCTTTAGCAAGATGAAAAACATACTGACCAATAAAAAGATGTCAATTGAAACGAGAAAAAGAGTGTTAAGATGCTACATAGAACCTGTACTTTTATATGGATGTGAAGCTTGGACAATGAGCAGCCAGGCTGAAAAACATCTGATGGCTGTAGAAATGTGGTTTCTGAGGAAAATGCAAAGAATACCATGGACAGCCAGAAAGACCAATGAACAAGTCCTTCAAGAAACAAATGAAGATCGTAAACTGATCAGAGACATTAGACGTAGACAGTCACAATTTTTTTGGGCATGTTATGAGAAGAAATGATTTGGAAAACTTGGTGACAACTGGTAAGATCGCGGGGAACAGACCAAGGGGAAGACCTAGAAGCAAGTACCTGGATGGCTTGGCCTTGTGGCATGGTCGAGACAGAAACACGGAACTGATCCACGACTCTGTTGATCGAGTGAGATGGCAGAACATGACCGCCCACGCTTACCGGCATGGCACATGATGGATGGATGGATATCGTTAATGTAATTTATCTCTTTAATGTACCGTATCCCTGTAATGTACTGTATCTCTTCCCGACAGCGAGTACATCCCTCACGCAGCCGGCTTCCCCAATGATGTTGCAGTTCTCACTTTGGCCACCAACGCCACTATCAACATGGACGTGAAGACGGTGCAGCCCCTTCCACCAGGAACCCTCAACTCATCCGACCTGGAGGAGTGTGTTATATCAGGCTGGGGCAATGCCTTTGGGTTTAGTCATGGATTACTTACAGAGGTATCTATCTATCTATCTATCTATCTATCTATCTATCTATCTATCTATCTATCTATCTATCTATCTATCTATCTATCTATCTATCTATCTATCTATCTATCTATCTATCTATCTATCTATCTATCTATCTATTTATCTGTCTGTCTGTCTGTCTGTCTGTCTGTCTGTCCACTCATCCACTCATCAATCCATCCATCCATCCACCCATCTATCTATCTATCCATATATACATCCATATCTGTCTGGCTGGCTGGCTGTCTGACTGTGTGTCTGGCTGTCTGTCTCCTGTTCTGTCTGTCTGCTTCTGCCGTTCTGTCTGTCTGTTTCTGCCTTTCTGTCTGTCGCCCAGTCTGTCTATCTGTCTGTCGCTCATCTGTCTATCTGTTCGTCTGCATGTTTATCTTCCGGTACGTCTGTCTGAACAAATGAAGATCGTAAACTGATTAGAGACATTATACATAGACAGTCAAAATTTTTTGGGCATGTTATGAGAAGAAATGAATTGGAGACCGAGAAGTAAATACCTGGACGGCTTGGCCTCGTGGCATGGTCGATATAGAAACACGGAGCTGATCCACGACTCTGGTGATCGAGTGAGATGGCAAAACATGACCGCCAACGCTTACCGGCATGGCACATGATGGATGGATGGATGTCTGTCAGTCTGCTTGTCAGACTTTCTGCCTGTCTATATTTCTGTCTCTCTAGTTTTCTGCATGTCTCCTTTTATGTCTCTCTGCCTGTGTATCTGTCTGTCAATCGGTCTTTCTGTCTGCCTTTTTTATCTTACTTGTCTGTGTGTGTGTGTGTGTGTGTGTGTGTGCGCGTGCGCACGTGTGTGTGTGTCGATCTGTTTGTCTATCTGCATATCTGTCTGTCTGTCTACCTATCTCTCTGAATGTCTGCCTGTCTGTCTATATTTCTGTCTGCCTGTCTGTCTGCATGTCTCTCTTCGTCTGCCTGTTTATTTTTCTGTCTGCCTGTCTGTCTGCACGCCTATCTGTCTCTTTGTCTATCTGTCCCCCTTTGTCTGTCTGTCTGCTTGTGTCTGCCTGTTTGTCTGTATGGCTATCTGTCTCCCTGTCTATCAGTCTCCTAGGTCTTCATCCTGTCTCCTATAACACGTCGTCACCAACGGTGTCCCCTCTGCTCCGCCCACAGACAAACATCAGTGTCATCAGCAACGACGACTGCGCGGCCATGCTGATCAACATCAGTAAAGCAGCGGTGTTCGAACACCACATCTGTGTCTTCGACAAGCCAAAGGCGGCCTGCCACGGGGACAGCGGGGGGCCCTTGGTATGCGATGGATATCTGGTGGGCGTATCCTCGTATGGAGTTAGGTCCTGCACAGGTAACTTCCCCAGTGTATACGCCTTGGTGTCCTACTTCTATGAGTGGATTCAGGAACATCTTATAGACTAGCATCCCCCATAGATGCCTTCATCATGATCTCATGTCATCTATCTTCACGTCCCAACCATCATCTCTGTGTCCTACTTCTATGAGTGGATTCAGGAACATCTTATAGACTAGCATCCCCCATAGATGCCTTCATCATGATCTCATGTCATCTATCTTCACGTCCCAACCATCATCTCTGTGTCCTACTTCTATGAGTGGATTCAGGACCATCTTATAGACTAGCATACCTCTAGATGCCTTCATCATGATCTCATGGCATCTATCTTCACGTCCCAACCATCATCTCTGTGTCCTACTTCTATGAGTGGATTCAGGAACATCTTATAGACTAGCATCCCCCATAGATGCCTTCATCATGATCTCATGGCATCTATCTTCACGTCCCAACCATCATCTCTGTGTCCTACTTCTATGAATGGATTCAGGAACATCTTATAGACTAGCATCCCCCATAGATGCCTTCATCATGATCTCATGGCATCTATCTTCACGTCCCAACCATCATCTCTGTGTCCTACTTCTATGAATGGATTCAGGAACATCTTATAGACTAGCATCCCCCATAGATGCCTTCATCATGATCTCATGGCATCTATCTTCACGTCCCAACCATCATCTCTGTGTCCTACTTCTATGAGTGGATTCAGGACCATCTTATAGACTAGCATCCCTCTAGATGCCTTCATCATGATCTCATGGCATCTATCTTCACGTCCCAACCATCATCTCTGTGTCCTACTTCTATGAGTGGATTCAGGAACATCTTATAGACTAGCATCCCCCATAGATGCCTTCATCATGATCTCATGGCATCTATCTTCACGTCCCAACCATCATCTCTGTGTCCTACTTCTATGAATGGATTCAGGAACATCTTATAGACTAGCATCCCCCATAGATGCCTTCATCATGATCTCATGGCATCTATCTTCACGTCCCAACCATCATCTCTGTGTCCTACTTCTATGAATGGATTCAGGAACATCTTATAGACTAGCATCCCCCATAGATGCCTTCATCATGATCTCATGGCATCTATCTTCACGTCCCAACCATCATCTCTGTGTCCTACTTCTATGAGTGGATTCAGGAACATCTTATAGACTAGCATCCCCCATAGATGCCTTCATCATGATCTCATGGCATCTATCTTCACGTCCCAACCATCATCTCTGTGTCCTACTTCTATGAATGGATTCAGGAACATCTTATAGACTAGCATCCCCCATAGATGCCTTCATCATGATCTCATGTCATCTATCTTCACGTCCCAACCATCATCTCTGTGTCCTACTTCTATGAATGGATTCAGGAACATCTTATAGACTAGCATCCCCCATAGATGCCTTCATCATGATCTCATGTCATGTAGCTGTAATTCTGTTAAATTCCTTGATGACAATAAATGGCAGTTGGTCAATGTAAATGCATGAGTTTATTGTTTGTGGATCTGCTGTTTCTGTATATGACTGTGGTTGTTGAGAAGAATGTTGAGAATATCGGGGACAGAGAAAGAATGTTGAGAATATCGTGGACAGAGAAAGAATGTTGAGAATATTGTGGACAGAGAAAGAATGTTGAGAATATTGTGGACAGAGAAGAATGTTGAGAATATCGGGGACAGTGAAGAATGTTGAGACTATTGTGAACAGAGAAGAATGTTGAGAATATCGGGGACAGTGAAGAATGTTGAGAATATCGGGGACAGTGAAGAATGTTGAGACTATTGTGAACAGAGAAGAATGTTGAGAATATCGGGAACAGTGAAGCATGTTGAGAATATTGTGGACAGAGAAGAATGTTGAGAATATCGGGGACAGTGAAGAATGTTGAGACTATTGTGAACAGAGAAGAATGTTGAGAATATCGGGGACAGTGAAGAATGTTGAGAATATCGGGGACAGTGAAGAATGTTGAGAATATCGGGGACAGTGAAGAATGTTGAGACTATTTTGAACAGAGAAGAATGTTGAGAATATCATGGACCGGGGAAGAAACTTTCGGTGCGCTGATGCCGGGGTAGCGGGTTCAATTCCTACACTTGTCAGTTGGACTAACATGTTGACTTCTTCTCTTGGACATGAGGACATAAATTACCACCCACAGAAACCGCCCCATCACTGGTGATTCTAACTTTATTATAACCACCCACAGAAACCGTCCCTCACTGGTGATTCTAACTTGATTATAACCACCCACAGAAACCATCCCTCACTGGTGATTCTAACTTGACTATAACCACCCACAGAAACAGCCCCTCACTAGTGATTCTAACTTGACTATAACCACCCACAGAAACAGCCCCTCACTAGTGATTCTAACTTGACTATAACCACTCACAGAAACAGCCCCTCACTGGTGATTCTAACTTGACTATAACCACTCACAGAAACAGCCCCTCACTAGTGATTCTAACTTGATTATAACCACCCACAGAAACCGCCCCTCACTGGTGATTCTAACTTGACTATAACCACCCACAGAAACAGCCCCTCACTAATGATTCTAACTTGATTATAACCACCCACAGAAACCGCCCCTCACTGGTGATTCTAACTTGACTATAACCACCCACAGAAACAGCCCCTCACTAGTGATTCTAACTTGATTATAACCACCCACAGAAACCGCCCCTCACTGGTGATTCTAACTTGATTATAACCACCCACAGAAACCGCCCCTCACTGGTGATTCTAACTTGATTATAACCGCCCACAGAAACTGCCCCTCACTAGTAATTCTAACTTGATTATAACCACCCACAGAAACCGTCCCTCACTAGTGATTCTAACTTGATTATAACCACTCACAGAAACCGCCCCTCACTAGTGATTCTAACTTGATTATAACCACCCACAGAAACAGCCCCTCACTGGTGATTCTAACTTGATTATAACCGCCAACAGAAACCGCCCCTCACTGGTGATTCTAACTTGATTATAACCGCCCACAGAAACCGCCCCTCACTAGTGATTCTAACTTGATTATAACCACCCAAAGAAACCGTTCCTCACTGGGGATTCTAACTTGATTATAACCGCCCACATAAACCACCCTCACTGAGGATTATAATTTGATTATAACCACCCACATAAACTGTCTCTTACTGTTGATTCTAACTTGGTTATAACCACCCACAGAAACCAGCTTAAATATGTTTGTGCTTGCATTTACAACAATCGCCGGCGTGTTTGTCAGTGTGTCCGGGTATCTGTCAGTCTGGCGAGACACACCCGACCTAGATGTAATCTGTCAGGCGTGTCGCGTGTTGATGACCCCATTACCGCCATCAAGACGAGCTGATATCTGATCTGGGGCTAATTTGTTTTCATTGTTGGGGATAACTTAATTGAGTCGAGCTGCTGTAAACATTCAACAGTGTGTTTTTGCTTTCGTTTGATCACGACAGGATCGTTGTGACTGCACCCGTTTATCTCCACAAGCGGACCAGTCTTCTCCTATAGATAACTATAGATAACACAAGGAGTCTTACACTGTATTTGACGGACAATATTTTATTTCTCAAATACGCTTAGGCCTTAACAATTAGGTTTCTGAAACCTGGTTTATGCAGCCTTAAAGACTTCATAGTAACGTTGTGATTACCGTTGGGATAACACATGCCTGACATTAAACCAGTATCAGCGACTATATGAGTGATGAATTTCAGTCAAAATATGATCCATCTATTCACTTCATAATTCTGCAGTCTGCGCCTGACGAGATGTAATGAAATATGCCGGGCAATAAATCGTGCAGACTCTTGTTTGTGGCTTCTGTGTTCAGGTTCACTAGGGGAAAACGACCGTCTGTGTAGCCATGAGGATTAACGCGCTTACACTTGAACTTCCGGTCCGCTGATGGCGGGGTCGAGGGGTCCCTCCTAACACTGGTCAGCTGGACTTCAACTGTGACAGCTCACTCAGACAGCATTGGCAAACTACAGCAAGCAAACTTGCCTAGTAATTGAACCTGGGGTTGGGGTTGATGGCGATGTACTGCAGATAACATGCAGCCATTTCTTTTTGAAGGAAATTCATTGTTGTGAGAATCTTCCTGTCACCTGACCTCATTATTCATTGTGCAACCACACGGAATGACACTATCCAGTGCCACCCACCGGGCGCTGGAACGCAAATTATTCCTCCCCACGACGCTTGACGGCAGAAGTGGAAGATGATGATGATGATGATGATGATGATGACGATAATGATGATGATGGTAATGATGATGAGTCAGAAGAATGGTGAGCTGGCTGATCACTTGAGTTCACTAAACTCTGTTCTCATCAGCATCATCATTAAGGAGGATCCAAAGATTGGTGTTGAAGTAGTCTGATCACGTGATTTCACTGAGGACGGGTCGATCCAAGGGCTGCAAAAGTCGAAACAAATTATTTTAATGACATCCCTGGGGATCGACTAGGGGATCTCTGTGTTGGCGGGGGCAAGTGCAATAACCTCTATCATAATGAATGGCTGAGCAACGTCTCATTACCGTTTACTGCTACACTTTACGAACACAGTTTGTCCCTGTCCCTGACCCGATTGATGTTGACCTCACCCACAGTACAACCAAACGATCGCCTGTACCAAGGTGTTGGGTGTTGAGACGTGTACCAAGGTGTTGGGTGGTGAGACCTGTAGTTAGGTGCTGGGTGTTGAGACCTGTACCAAGGTGTTGGGTGTTGAGACGTGTACCAAGGTGTTGGGTGGTGAGACCTATAGTTAGGTGCTGGGTGTTGAGACCTGTACCAAGGTGTTGGGTGTTGAGACGTGTACCAAGGTGTTGGGTGGTGAGACCTGTAGTTAGGTGCTGGGTGTTGAGACCTGTACCAAGGTGTTGGGTGTTGAGACGTGTACCAAGTTGTTGGGTGGTGAGACCTGTAGTTAGGTGCTGGGTGTTGAGACCTGTACCAAGGTGTTGGGTGTTGAGACCTGTAGATGAACTACTCCAGATTTCCTTGTGCCACCGTGACACGATCCGTGCTTGAACTTACAACAATCAATGTTTATATTACACTGGGCACTCATTTGATTTATGTCGTGCTCTAACTTCTCGGCGGTACCATGTAATCAACAGGCACATTTGTTTTATGTCGTGCTATAATTTCCTAACGGTACCATGTAATCAACAGGCACATTTGATTTATGTTGTGCTATAACGTCCCGACGGTACCATGTAATCAATAGGCACATTTGTTTTATGTCGTGCTATAATTTCCCGACGGGACCAAATAATCAACAGGCACATTTGTTTTATGTCGTGCTATAATTTCCCGACGGTACCATGTAATCAACAGGCACATTTGTTTTATGTCGTGCTATAATTTCCCGACGGGACCAAGTAATCAACAGGCACATTTGTTTTATGTCGTGCTATAATTTCCCGACGGGACCAAGTAATCAACAGGCACATTTGAGGCAGGCGTACCAACCACGACAGCCATGTTTCAGGAGCCCGCGGTTGACAACACGAACCTCCGCCCCACACATCGTGGCTGGTGTGTTTAACCACGCGATACGACTCCGTGTTTTCAATCTTGTGGTCTACTAGATTTGAAAGTCAAATCCTGGACTGCATACTGCGGGCCATGGCTCGGAAATATGGCCCTGTATTCAGGGCCTGATTAAGCCATCTTGGTGCCCTAGGCACAAACCCGCATGGGTGCCCCCTACTGCCCCTGGTCCCCGATCCTCCACTGACTGCTGGTATGTTCAATATTATGCAAAAAACTAACAAAGAAAAACAGTTGTGAAATGTAAACACATATGTTTGTACTACTATCACTCATATAAAACCTACAATAAGGTATTTCTGTATTAAAATTAATAGTTAATTAATTTTGTAATAATAGTAGACAAAAATACTGTAACTTTTTTGATAGATAAGAAAGTTAGAGAGAGCACACATTTACATTTTAAAGTTCTTTTTTCTAGATTTACGTCTGGCAAAGTTTTTGAGTACATCATCAAAGTTAATTTTGCGCGACAAGTCTGCCTCAATCATCAGCAAAGATAAGGAATCAAGCCTTTCTTGTTTCATTGTCGATCTACTTGGATTTTTTTTTACGTTTCAACTGAGAAAAAGAGCGCTCAGTTGAACAGTTCGTATCCATTAATGTTAAAAATATGCGCAAGGCGATTTCTACATTTGGAAATGCACACTCGATGTTGTCTCTAACTATTACTTTGTAGAGTTCTGCATGACTGAACGTGTTGTTGTCAGATTTTGATGCACGAAACTTGTGGCGAATATATGAGTGGAACTGTTGTAGTTCAGTATATAAATTATTGTTCAGATCTTCAGGATAAGCATTTATTAGTCCTTCACAACACTGAGATGTTTGTGGTACATCGACCACATCGCCCAAACAAGAAAATCGAACTGCTAGATCATTATATACCTGTCCTCGTCTACTCATCTCTGTCTCAAGTTTGTCAACAATGGTGTAGAAAGCAGATACATGAAATTTGTCTCTGGCATTCTGAGATACCTCAGGGGCATCACCATCAATAACCACTGTCTCTCGTTTACGATTACGGGTCAAAGTTGACTTATAATCCACACCTGGTGTTATTTCTTTTGCAGCTTCTTCAAATCTTTCAAATTCATTCCTAGATTCATGCAAGTGATCTGCTAGTGAAGAATACAAATCAGCACACGTTTTCAAGTTCACGTGCTCATTTTGTAGAGCTTGACTGACCCTGTGAAAATGTTGTAACACTTCTTCCCAAAAGACAAGCATGAAAGCATATTCTAATTCTTGCATCTTCTTTGCAATGTTTTCTTCTTCTCTTCTGGTGTCCCCCTTCTGTGACTGGTCTTCTTGTAAACATTCTAACGCTTCTATAATCTGAGGATGAGACATTAGAATGGCTTCAGTTGCAACAGCATGTGCTTCCCGTCTAGTATCGGAAAGGGACTTTGCCAGCTTTTCATTCACAAGGCATCCTTTCAGAATCTTCCATCTTTTGGTTGAAGCTGAGAAAAAAGTATAAATCATTTGCACTGTATGGACGAAGTTTACTGCCTCTAAACAAGAGTCAACGGCACTTCTGCCTACCAGATTTAGTGAATGGGCAGCACAGGGTATGTATATAGCAAACTCATTTTCTTCTAGAATTTTTTTCTGCATGCCCTTGTAGCACCCAGACATATTAGCTGCGTTGTCGTAGGACTGACCTCTGCATTTCGAAAAATCAATATTGCAAGCTTCACGTAAGTACTGCAACACCTGCTTAGCCATACCTTCACCGGCGTGACTTTGCAGCTCCAAGAAAGTCAAAAAGCGCTCAATGGGCTCTCCATCTACCACATATCGAAGAACAACGCTTAACTGATCTATATGTGAAATATCAGGTGTTGAGTCTACTGACAAGCTGAAATAACCGGAAGTCTTTACTTCATCTACAATTACTGCATGGACTTTTTGGGACATAATTTCAATCAGTTCTTCACATATAGTTTTGGATAAATAAGAAGGATTTCCTTTTCCAGAATTTCCATATTTCGCAATGTGTGATGCTAAAAATGGATCAAACTGACTGACCAACTCCAGCAACCCTAGATAATTTCCATTTTGTAAAGATCCAAATTTTTCATTTGTCCCTCTAAAAGCCAGACCACGCTCAGCTATAGTACAAATAACCGCTACTGCTCGCCTCAAAACATATTCCCAGTAAATTGCGATTTGTTATGCCATGCAATTACGCTACCGGGACAATATACATATTTTTCTTGAGGACTTGTGGTGCCCCCCAAATGCATGGTGCCCTAGGCAAGTGCCTTGTTTGCCTAATGGTTAATCCATCCCTGCCTGTATTCCCCAACTTGGGAAACCCTTCCCGGGGACGCCTGCATGGTGAGAATACAGAATCCATAGTTGTTGAAGATAGCCGTGGCTGAGATCATGTTGTATTCAACAAACACAAATGGACGTGTGATGTGTCCAATGTCATCCCACATACACGCGGTATGTGACCACACACATGTCAAATCCATTACAAGGAAACAGATCAGTAACTTGTATATACCAAGGTAAGTTAATCAGTAAGTCACAAATGCCGGTAGAAACATAACTAAATATAATAACAACTTGAAACCAGTTTATTTGCATACATACATTGTCCCTTTATTTCTCAACATTTCCACCAACATTGATGAACTTATCCCATAGTTGTATCAGTTCTCTCAAACGGGATGCATAGAACTGCGTGCTCTGTTTTCTAAACCATGTTTTCACTTCATATTCAACTTCGGCGTCATTCGCGAAATGTTTCCCGCCAAGGTGGGTTTTCAGTGGACTTAGTCCCTAGCGATTTCGGTAAAGCGGTGCATTGTTGGGTAGAAAAAGTTACGAGGGCGAGTCAATAAGTAAATCACACAGTTCTGTGGGGCGGCAGGTAAATAAGAAAAGGGCACGCAGACCTATGCAGTCGGTTTGGGAGAACTGATAAAACGATGTAATAAGTGCATCAATGTTGGTGGAAATTATGTTGAGAAATAAAGGGACAATGTATGTATACAAATAAACTGGTTTCAAGTTGTTATCATATTTAATTTACCCTCATATATATATATATATATGTGTGTGTGTGTGTGTGTGTGTGTGTGTGTGTGTGTGTGTGTGTGTGTGTGTGTCCTGTAAAGTATTCCTTACAGTTGTATCGGTGTGTGTGTGTTGTATGTGCACTGACCAAGGCTTTGGCCGCAACGTCCGTTGTGTTACCTGTGATCGTATTCTAGTCAAGCTGACCGATTCTTCGTCTCGTGTGTTGGAATTTCACCGAGTGTCCCCCCGACCGCTGCACCGTTAATTGAGCACTTAAGGACAGCCAGCCATCATACCCTGGGACCAAAAAACAAAATGGCGCCTAGATGTATATCTCTGTCAACCATGACATGTAGAACCAGCAGGAAGATTTGATGTTAATGTGCCCAGGTATTGTGCTACCGATGAGCAGATCACATGCCTTGTTTTGTTATTGTCGCTGTTCGTTTCGTTATCGTCACCATCGTGTGTATTCATCAGTAAAAGTGTTTTTGAGAATGATAGTTAAGAAGAGAATTGTAAACACATTAGGTTGTGAATGATTGTCATTATCTGACAATCTTTATGATCAGACACGAGTCTCACATTGAACGAGCTAGCGGGGCATTCAGGTAAGTGTAACCCACAGGAGTCAAGTCTCATACTGATGGAGCTAGTGGTACATTCAAGTAACTGTGAACCATTGGGGTCAAGTCTCATACTGATGGAGCTAGTGGTACATTCAAGTAACTGTGAACCATAGGGGTCAAGTCTCATACTGATGGAGCTAGCGGTACATTCAAGTAACTGTGAACCATAGGGGTCAAGTCTAATACTGATATAGCCAGCGGGGCATTCAGGTAACTGTGAACTACAGGGGTCAAGTCTCACATTGATATAGCTAGCGGGACATTCGGGTAACTGTGAACCACAGGGGTCAAGTCTCACACTGATGGAGCTAGCGGGACATTCGGGTTACTGTGAACCACAGGGGTCAAGTCTCACACTGATGGAGCTAGCGGGACATTCGGGTAACTGTGAAGCACAGGGGTCAAGTCTCACACTGATGGAGCTAGCACGAAATTGGAGTAGAACATCGGGTAATTATATATGTCAGAGCAGAACAGAAGGTAACTATACATGTTACTGTAGAACAGAAAGTAACTATACATATCACTGTAGAACAGAAGGTAACTATACATGTCACTGTAAAACAGAAGGTAACTATACATGTCACTGTAGAACAGAAGGTAACTATACATGTTACTGTAGAACAGAAGGTAACTATACATGTCACTGTAGAACAGAAGGTAACTATACATGTCAGAATAGAACAGAAGGTAACTATACATGTCACTGTAGAACAGAAGGTAACTATACATGTTACTGTAGAACAGAAGGTAACTATACATATCACTGTAGAACAGAAGGTAACTATACATGTCAGAGTAGAACAGAAGGTAACAATACATGTTACTGTAGAACAGAAGGTAACTATACATGTTACTGTAGAACAGAAAGTAACTATACATGTTACTGTAGAACAGAAGGTAACTATACATGTCAGAGTAGAACAGAAGGTAACTATACATGTTACTGTAGAACAGAAGGTAACTATACATGTCACTGTAGAACAGAAGGTAACTATACATGTTACTGTAGAACAGAAGGTAACTATACATGTTATTGTAGAACAGAAGGTAACTATACACGTTACTGTAGAACAGAAGGTAACTATACATGTCACTGTAGAACAGAAGGTAACTATACATGTTACTGTAGAACAGAAGGTAACTATACATGTTACTGTAGAACAGAAGGTAACTATACATGTCACTGTAGAACAGAAGGTAACTATACATGTTACTGTAGAACAGAAGGTAACTATACATGTCACTGTAGAACAGAAGGTAACTATACATGTCAGAATAGAACAGAAGGTAACTATACATGTCACTGTAGAACAGAAGGTAACTATACATGTTATTGTAGAACAGAAGGTAACTATACACGTTACTGTAGAACAGAAGGTAACTATACATGTCACTGTAGAACAGAAGGTAACTATACATGTTACTGTAGAACAGAAGGTAACTATACATGTTACTGTAGAACAGAAGGTAACTATACTTGTCACTGTAGAACAGAAGGTAACTATACGTGTTACTGTAGAACAGAAGGTAACTATACATGTTACTGTAGAACAGAAGGTAACTATACATGTTACTGTAGAACAGAAGGTAACTATACATATCACTGTAGAACAGAAGGTAACTATACACGTCACTGTAGAACAGAAGATAACTATACATGTTACTGTAGAACAGAAGGTAACTTTACATGTTAGGGTACAACAGAAGGTAACTATACGTGTCAGGGTACAACAGAAGGTAACTATACGTGTCAGGGTACAACAGAAGGTAGCACTACATGTCAGGGTAGAAGTAAAGGTAATGATACATGTCAGGGTAGAAGAGAAGGTAACTATACATGCCAGGTATAACAGAAGGTAATGATACAAGTCAGGGTATAACAGAAGGTAATGATACAAGTCAGGGTATAACAGAAGGTAATGATACATGCCAGGGTATAACAGAAGGTAATGATACATGTCAGGGTAGAAGAGATGGTAATGATACATGTCAGGGTAGAAGAGAAGGTAATGATACATGCCTGGTTATAACAGAAGGTAATGATACATGTCAGGGTAGAACAGAAAGTAATGACACATGGCAGGGTAGAACAGAAGGTAATGATACATCATTGTAGAAGAGAAGGTAATGATGCATGTCAGGGTAGAAGAGAATGTAATGATACAAGTCACGGTATAACAGAAGGTAATGATACAAGTCAGGGTTTAACATAATATAATGATACATGCCAGGGTATAACAGCAGGTAATGATGCATGTCAGGGTAGAAGAGAAGGTAATGATACATGTCAGGGTAAAAGAGAATGTAATGATACAAGTCAGGGTAGAAGAGAAGGTAATGATACATGGCAGGGTATAACAGAAGGTAATGATACATGTCAGGGTATAAGAGAAGGTAATGATACATGTCAGGGTAGAAGAGAAGGTAATGATACATGCCAGGGTATAACAGAAGGTAATGATACATGTCAGGGTAGAACAGAAAGTAATGACACATGGCAGGGTAGAACAGAAGGTAATGATACATCAGGGTAGAAGAGAAGGTAATGATGCATGTCAGGGTAGAAGAGAAGGTAATGATACATGTTAGGATAGAAGAGAAAGTAATGACACATGTCAGGGTAGAACAGAAGGTAATGAAACATGTCAGGGTAGAACAGAAGGTAATGACACATGTCAGGGTAGAACAGAAGGTAATGAAACATGTCAGGGTAGAAGAGAAGGTAACTATACATGCCAGGGTAGAAGAGAAGGTAATGATACATGGCAGGGTAGAAGAGAAGGTTATGATACATGCCAGGGTAGAAGTGAAGGTAATGATACATGCCAGGGTAGAAGAGAAGGTAATGATACATGCCAGGGTAGAAGAGAAGGTAATGATACATCCTCGCTGTGACACGAGTCTGAAGTAAGTCATGTTGCTCTGACCATCGTGGGTTTGTTTTCGATTTTGGTCGTTGAGACCGAGAGTTCGGTTTATCCGGACACCAAATTGACTTCTCGCTGGAGCTCCGGGGGTTATTCCTTGTTGGGAGCTCTAGGCAGGTGGCTGGTCGTTCTGTGGTGCAGGACTGTGCCAGATGGGACCCGACCCATATTAGCTCCTTAGCTTTGAACTACAACTTTCAGATTGGACCAGAATCAATGGGTTTATCTACATCACGGAGAAAAGCGGATTGAATAGAACCGGATTTACCATAAATGTTCACCCCAGGGTAGAAGAGGAAAGACTAAACAAGACTGTAAGGTACCTCTACATCCCAGGGTAGAAGAGGACAGACTAAACAAGACTGTAAGGTATCTCTACATCCCAGGGTAGAAGAGGAAAGACTAAACAAGACTGTAAGGTACCTCTACATCCCAGGGTAGAAGAGGGAAGACTAAACAAGACTGTAAGGTACCTCTACATCCCAGGGTAGAAGAGAACAGACTAAACAAGAATGTAAGGTGCCTCTACATCCCAGGGTAGAAGATGAAAGACTAAACAAGACTGTAAGGTACCTCTACACCCCAGGGTAGAAGAGGAAAGACTAAACAAGACTGTAAGGTACCTCTACACCCCAGGGTAGAAGAGGGAAGACTAAACAAGAATGTAAGGTACCTGTACATCCCAGGGTAGAAGAGGGAAGACTAAACAAGACTGTAAGGTACCTCTATATCCCAGGGTAGAAGAGGAAAGACTAAACAAGACTGTAAGATACCTCTACATCCCAGGATAGAAGAGGAAAGACTAAACAAGACTGTAAGGTACCTCTACACCCCAGGGTAGAAGAGGGAAGACTAAACAAGACTGTAAGGTACCTCTACACCCCAGGGTAGAAGAGGACAGACTAAACAAGACTGTAAGGTACCTCTACATTCCAGGGTAGAAGAGGGAAGACTAAACAAGACTGTAAGGTACCTCTACATTCCAGGGTAGAAGAGGGAAGACTAAACAAGACTTAAGGTACCTCTACACCCCAGGGTAGAAGAGGAAAGACTAAACAAGACTGTAAGGTACCTCTACACCCCAGGGTAGAAGAGGGAAGACTAAACAAGACTGTAAGGTACCTCTACATTCCAGGGTAGAAGAGGGAAGACTAAACAAGACTTAAGGTACCTCTACATCCCAGGTTAACAGAAGAAAGACTTAACCAGGCTATACACCTCTATATCTCTGGCTAGAAGAGGAAAGACTAGACCGGATCGGCCAGTGTATGAACTTATGTAAATGTGTATTGTGTGTATTACTGTACTGAACCCGAAGTTAAAGTCAAACACCGACAACAGAAGACAACTTATAGGTGTATTATAAAATAATTTCAACAGACGTGAACCGACGGCGCAAGGAACAAGATGACACAATGCAGAGATCAAACATAGTCAAAACAACCGAAGCCACGGGGGACAAGAAGGCAATCAGCCATGCACTCATCTGACTGTCAACCCGTCTTTATACCTACACTTTAGTGTTCGTTACGCGTCATTGACCACCGAGTAATGAAGTCTCTGGCGAGAAAAGTGACTCTCCATTCGACACGATAGAAACTCTCTCACTCTTAAATTCTAATTAACGGATGCTCTTTTAAAACAGAGTTGAATTTGATGAGAATTTAACAAACTAACTTAGAATATTAAATGTTTCTGTAGATTAACTTTAATACCATTATGCAGGTTTTATTTTCTGGTGACTCTTTTTCATAGACACCGCCCGGAACCATGGCGAGACACGGTCGCAAGTTTGATAATTATTTTGTCGTTCATTTGGTTCCGTCTCAATTCGAGAATTATTTTGTCATTTATTTTGTTCCTTGTTCAAATGGAAATGTTTTATATGAACACCAGGACAGTTTGCGTAAGCATATACAGGGGTTATGGGTGTATCTTTGAACAGTGCAGGCGACATAATTATTTTAAGGTATGTAAATGTTCACCGTAAACCTCAAAATAATGTTCATAGAACTGACTTTCGTCTGCCGTCGACGTTTTCCAGGCAATGGTTTAGATCCGCTACGGTTTATTGATCTGAAAGTTGACAAAAGCAGTCAACATAATTTTCCTGTCGGATTATCGTATTATTCTCGCATCACCGGGTCTGATCTTGCGCCCTTTTCTCGTCTATTGCCGTCGTTTTAGTTGTATGGTTCAATCTTCACAGCAACGGGTCGTCCTATAATTGCTGCGTTATTGTGCCGGAGAAATACCACACGAAATGGCCATCACTATCTCAGGTGAAACTGTAAAGTAAATAGTTACTTGGACAACCAAAATCGCCAGACCACCGACAATAGACAGACGTGCAACAAGCACAAGCAGCGAGCACAAGAATTATCGCATCAGGTAACCGCTCGGAATGCCGGACAACTAACCGTCCTTCATTTTCTGAATCTACATTTCACCACAGTCAACGTTGAAACAACAAAAATCATTTCGCATGAAATCCACAGCTCACTGCGTCTCACCAAACACCCAGCTCAGTAGCTGGACGACGAAATCTGGGCCTCAGATTTCAATCAATCAATCATGTGCCATGCCGGAAAGCGTTGGCGGTCCTCAGAGTTCAGACATGGAGAAGTGGTGCTATTAAACCGTGTCCAGAGTCGATCAATTCTCAAAGGCCTGACTAGCCCACCTGCCTCTCAGATCTATTAAAACGGTGTAATTGTTAGGAAGTTAGTCAGATAACGTCATGGACATGGTCAGACGAAGGTTCGACACCTGAGCCACTGGTCCCCTACACAGGGGAAAGGAACTGGTCACCTAATCCCCCGTGCTCTCAGGCCTACAAATGTAATAGACCTAGTACACTACAGTCCCACGGAAGGGTTCTGCTTTGGGGCTTGTTCTCACATATATTCTAGACTAAAGTCAGGAATGTGGAGTGTTATATTAGCCAGAAAAATTAGCCAGATATATTAGCCAGACATATTAGTCAGATATATTAGTCAGACATATTAGCCAGATATATTAGCCAGATATATTAGCCAGACATATTAGCCAGATATATTAGCCAGATATATTAGTCAGATATATTAGTCAGACATATTAACCAGATATATTAGCCAGATATATTAGCCAGATATATTAGCCAGATATATTAGTCAGATATATTAGCCAGATATATTAGCCAGATATATTAGCCACACATATTAGCCAGATATATTAGCCAGATATATTAGTCAGATATATTAGCCAGATATATTAGCCAGATATATTAGCCAGACATATTAGCCAGATATATTAGCCAGACATATTAGCCAGATATATTAGCCAGACATATTAGCCAGATATATTAGTCAGATATATTAGTCAGATATATTCATCATCATCATCAAGTGCCGTGCCGGCTGGCGTAGGCGTTCATGGCTCTCCATAGATCTCGGTCTTTGGTTTTCTGGATCAACTCTGCTGCTGATATTCCTCCATGCCACCGTCTCAATCCATCCAGCATCACTTCTCTTGGTCTACCTCTGCCTCTCTTCCCCTCGATCTTTCCAGTTGTTACTATGTTCTCCAATGCCTCTCTTCTCATCACATGACCGAAGAAAGCTGTTTGTCTCTGTCTTATTGTTGTATATAATGTTCTAGTTTCATTAGCCTGTTTCAGGCAGTCGTCGTTAGTTACTCTGGCAGTCCAAGGAATTCGCAACATTCGTCTCAGGAACCACATCTCTGTTGCTTCTAATTTCTTCTTAATTTGTTCATTTATATTCCAGGATTCACTGCCATACAGCAAAACTGGTTCTACAGATATATTAGCCAGATATATTAGTCAGATATATTAGCCAGATATATTAGCCAGATATATTAGCCAGATATATTAGCCAGATATATTAGCCAGATATATTAGTCAGACATATTAGCCAGATATATTAGTCAGATATATTAGCCAGATATATTAGCCAGATATATTAGTCAGATATATTAGTCAGATATATTAGCCAGATATATTAGTCAGATATATTAGCCAGATACATTAGCCAGATATATTAGCCAGATATATTAGCCAGACATATTAGCCAGATATATTAGCCAGACATATTAGCCAGATATATTAGCCAGACATATTAGCCAGATATATTAGTCAGATATATTAGTCAGATATATTCATCATCATCATCAAGTGCCGTGCCGGCTGGCGTAGACGTTCATGGCTCTCCATAGATCTCGGTCTTTGGTTTTCTGGATCAACTCTGCTGCTTATATTCCTCCATGCCACCGTCTCAATCCATCCAGCATCACTTCTCTTGGTCTACCTCTGCCTCTCTTCCCCTCGATCTTTCCAGTTGTTACTATGTTCTCCAATGCCTCTCTTCTCATCACATGACCGAAGAAAGCTGTTTGTCTCTGTCTTATTGTTGTATATAATGTTCTAGTTTCATTAGCCTGTTTCAGGCAGTCGTCGTTAGTTACTCTGGCAGTCCAAGGAATTCGCAACATTCGTCTCAGGAACCACATCTCTGTTGCTTCTAATTTCTTCTTAATTTGTTCATTTATATTCCAAGATTCACTGCCATACAGCAAAAACTGGTTCTACAGATATATTAGCCAGATATATTAGTCAGATATATTAGCCAGATATATTAGCCAGATATATTAGCCAGATATATTAGCCAGATATATTAGCCAGATATATTAGTCAGACATATTAGCCAGATATATTAGTCAGATATATTAGCCAGATATATTAGCCAGATATATTAGTCAGATATATTAGTCAGATATATTAGCCAGATATATTAGTCAGATATATTAGCCAGATACATTAGCCAGATATATTAGCCAGATATATTAGCCAGACATATTAGCCAGATATATTAGCCAGACATATTAGCCAGATATATTAGCCAGACATATTAGCCAGATATATTAGTCAGATATATTAGTCAGATATATTCATCATCATCATCAAGTGCCGTGCCGGCTGGCGTAGGCGTTCATGGCTCTCCATAGATCTCGGTCTTTGGTTTTCTGGATCAACTCTGCTGCTGATATTCCTCCATGCCACCGTCTCAATCCATCCAGCATCACTTCTCTTGGTCTACCTCTGCCTCTCTTCCCCTCGATCTTTCCAGTTGTTACTATGTTCTCCAATGCCTCTCTTCTCATCACATGACCGAAGAAAGCTGTTTGTCTCTGTCTTATTGTTGTATATAATGTTCTAGTTTCATTAGCCTGTTTCAGGCAGTCGTCGTTAGTTACTCTGGCAGTCCAAGGAATTCGCAACATTCGTCTCAGGAACCACATCTCTGTTGCTTCTAATTTCTTCTTAATTTGTTCATTTATATTCCAAGATTCACTGCCATACAGCAAAACTGGTTCTACAGATATATTAGCCAGATATATTAGTCAGATATATTAGCCAGATATATTAGCCAGATATATTAGCCAGATATATTAGCCAGATATATTAGCCAGATATATTAGTCAGACATATTAGCCAGATATATTAGTCAGATATATTAGCCAGATATATTAGCCAGATATATTAGTCAGATATATTAGTCAGATATATTAGCCAGATATATTAGTCAGATATATTAGCCAGATACATTAGCCAGATATATTAGCCAGATATATTAGCCAGACATATTAGCCAGATATATTAGCCAGACATATTAGCCAGATATATTAGCCAGACATATTAGCCAGATATATTAGTCAGATATATTAGTCAGATATATTCATCATCATCATCAAGTGCCGTGCCGGCTGGCGTAGGCGTTCATGGCTCTCCATAGATCTCGGTCTTTGGTTTTCTGGATCAACTCTGCTGCTGATATTCCTCCATGCCACCGTCTCAATCCATCCAGCATCACTTCTCTTGGTCTACCTCTGCCTCTCTTCCCCTCGATCTTTCCAGTTGTTACTATGTTCTCCAATGCCTCTCTTCTCATCACATGACCGAAGAAAGCTGTTTGTCTCTGTCTTATTGTTGTATATAATGTTCTAGTTTCATTAGCCTGTTTCAGGCAGTCGTCGTTAGTTACTCTGGCAGTCCAAGGAATTCGCAACATTCGTCTCAGGAACCACATCTCTGTTGCTTCTAATTTCTTCTTAATTTGTTCATTTATATTCCAAGATTCACTGCCATACAGCAAAACTGGTTCTACAGATATATTAGCCAGATATATTAGTCAGATATATTAGCCAGATATATTAGCCAGATATATTAGCCAGATATATTAGCCAGATATATTAGCCAGATATATTAGTCAGACATATTAGCCAGATATATTAGTCAGATATATTAGTCAGATATATTAGCCAGATATATTAGCCAGATATATTAGTCAGATATATTAGTCAGATATATTAGTCAGATATATTAGCCAGATACATTAGCCAGATATATTAGCCAGATATATTAGCCAGATATATTAGCCAGACATATTAGCCAGATATATATTAATCAGACATATTAGCCAGATATATTAGTCAGATATATTAGTCAGATATATTAGTCAGATATATTAGCCAGATATATCATTCAAACATATTCTAGACTAAGGTCATTCACATGAATTGTTATATTAGCCTGATATTTGCCAGAAATATTAGCCAGATATATTAGTCAGATATATAGGCCAGATATATTGGCCAGATATATTGGCCAGATATATTATCCAGATATATTAGCCAGATATATTAGCCATATATATTAGTCAGATACATAGGCCAGATATATTGGCCAGATATATTAGCCAGATATATTATCCAGATATATTAGCCAGATATATTAGCCAGATATATTATCCAGATATATTAGCCAGATATATTAGTCAGATATATAGGCCAGATATATTGGCCAGATATATTAGCCAGATATATTATCCAGATATATTAGCCAGATATATTAGCCAGATATATTAGCCAGATATATTAACCAGGTATAGCCAGTTGGTTTTATTTCCTGTACCTGACCGTTTGTGATTTACTATAACTGTTTACGTTCTGAACTTCCTTCCACAGACCCACACCCACAGACCCAGACCCACTAACCCACACCCACAAGTTTCTGAACTTCCTTCGCTACCCCAACCCACAGACCCACATCCAAAACTTACTGAAGTGACGTTACTACCCCACTCTACACCCACAACTTACTGAAGTGACTTCACTACCCCACTCCACACCCACAACTTACTGAAGTGACTTCAATACCCCACTCCACACCCACAACTTACTGAACTGCCTTCACTACTCCAACCCACAGACCCACACCCACAACTTACTGAAGTGACTTTACTACCCCACTCCACACCCACAACTTACTGAAGTGACTTCACTATTCCAACCCACAGACCCACACCCACAACTTACTGAAGTGACTTCACTACCCCACTCCACAACCACAACTTACTGAAGTGACGTTACTACCCCACTCCACACCCACAACTTACTGAAGTGACTTCACTACTCCAATCCACAGACCCACACCCACAACTTACTGAAGTAACTTTACTACCCCACTCCACACCCACAACTTACTAAACTGCCTTCATTACTCCAACCCACAGACCCACACCCACAACTTACTGAAGTGACTTTACTACCCCACTCCACACCCACAACTTACTAAACTGCCTTCACTACTCCAACCCACAGACCCACACCCACAACTTACTGAAGTGACTTCACTACCCCACTCCACAACCACAACTTACTGAAGTGACTTCACTACCCCACTCCACACCCACAACTTACTGAACTGCCTTCACTGCCCCAACCCACAGACTCACACCCACAACTTACTGATGTGAGTTCATTACTCCACGCCACATCCACCACTTACTGAAGTGAGTTCACTACCCCAACCCACAGACCCACACCCACAACTTATTAAATTCCGTTCACTACCCCAACCCACACCCACAACTTACTGAACTGCGTTCACTACCCCGACCCATGGACCCACAGATCCACACCAACAACTTACTGAACTGCCTTCACGTGACCAACTCCACAAAGTATGAGACAATTTCGCCTGTCACACAGGGGCCACAATTTACGACAAACACAAAATGGCAGCATCAGCGCATTCGCAAACAACCAACAACCCCCGACGACAATGGCAACTTGCAAATGAAGACATGAAACCGGACACCGTTGTCGGCGAATAGGGCTCCAGTTCGCACCCAGTTTCAACAGCACGGAATCAAAACGCAGTACTTGTATTTCTGAAGACATAAGTTCACATCCCCAGGAGGCCATACAATCTGTGGTTCCTGACTCGTAGATACCGTATCGGTTTCAGAATCACGCTGATATTTTGGTGATACTTGCAGACTAGACAAGCACACGAACCAGGCCACATATGAGTGTCTTTTGTGGCGCGTTCTTTGTATTTTTTGCACCACATTCGGTTGCAGAAAATTGCTTTTGTTGGAAGTGTCTTTTTGCTTCGACCAATATTTTTTTGGGGCCACCAATTCTGGCAAGGAGCGTCAGCAGTAGCGACGAACTGATTATCATTGCTAGTAGGATAGTGAATCGTGAGAGTTGTCAGTCGTGTCTGTGTGGTTGTACTGCTGGCGTTGGCGACAACAACATCATAACATCAGTTGTGCTGATATATGCTGTTGTAGGTAATCGGCATAAGGTAGTAGTGGTTACACGCTCGATTGTCGACCAGGTTCTTGATCCGCATCCAGCCAGAATCCATTTGTTTTGTTGTTGTTGTTGTTTTTAAACTTGACATGGTCTCCCAGATCGCTTCTCATCTCATCTCATCAGGCTCCTTTTGTACCTTTCGGTGTCGAGGTGAAGTATAAACAGCGGGAGAGTGCCCGCTCATGGGCTTCATGTATCGATATTCCCATGGACTCTGCTGTTCCCTCCGTCCAACGTTTACGTGGTCGGCCTCTTCCTCTGCTTCCATTGGGTCTGTACATCATTGCTTGTTGTGGTATACTATTACAAAACTAAGAAGTATAAACTAAGAAGTCTTCCAGATCGTCCAGCTTAAATTGCGTACCTGGATATATTTTGGGAAGTAAAGGTGTCCAGCATAATACTGACCATATGACCAGTCGAGTGTCGAGGAGTCCAGCAGTATGCATACCCAATGGGCCTGGAGGCCTATGAAAGAGTGCTTTGATTTTACAGTGGAGACGCTGATTCTGGTGTGAGCGTAAGGAAATGGAGTTAGTGCTGATATAGCTCCGTCCTGGTAGGAGAACAACATTCTCATTCCCATCCTGCTGGTAAGCTCTCCGCACAGGGTGTGCAGGACGTGGGTGCTGACACGGCGCTGTGACTCTTGCAATCGCGCAGCGTGCAATTGGTGTGGTCTTGTGCAAGGCTTACTATCTTTAACTTTCTGACTACAGGTTTTATATGACTATCTTCACTATCTCTAACTCACTAACTACAGGTGTTATATCACTATCTTCACTATCTCTAACTCTCTAACTACAGATTTTATATCACTATCTTCACTATCTCTAACTCTCTAACTACAGGTTTTATATCACTATCTTCACTATCTCTAACTCTCTAACTACAGATTTTATATCACTATCTTCACTATCTCTAACTCTCTAACTACAGGTTTTATATCACTATCTTCACTATCTCTAACTCTCTAACTACAGGTTTTATATCACTATCTTCACTATCTCTAACTCTCTAACTACAGATTTTATATCACTATCTTCACTATCTCTAACTCTCTAACTACAGGTGTTATATCACTATCTTCACTATCTCTAACTCTCTAACTACAGGTTTTATATCACTATCTTCACTATCTCTAACTCTCTAACTACAGATTTTATATCACTATCTTCACTATCTCTAACTCTCTAACTACAGGTTTTATATCACTATCTTCACTATCTCTAACTCTCTAACTACAGGTTTTATATCACTATCTTCACTATCTCTAACTCTCTAACTACAGATTTTATATCACTATCTTCACTATCTCTAACTCTCTAACTACAGGTGTTATATCACTATCTTCACTATCTCTAACTCTCTAACTACAGATTTTATATCACTATCTTCACTATCTCTAACTCTCTAACTACAGGTTTTATATCACTATCTTCACTATCTCTAACTCTCTAACTACAGATTTTATATCACTATCTTCACTATCTCTAACTCTCTAACTACAGGTTTTATATCACTATCTTCACTATCTCTAACTCTCTAACTACAGGTTTTATATCACTATCTTCACTATCTCTAACTCTCTAACTACAGATTTTATATCACTATCTTCACTATCTCTAACTCTCTAACTACAGGTGTTATATCACTATCTACACTATCTCTAACTCTCTAACTACAGATTTTATATCACTATCTTCACTATCTCTAACTCTCTAACTACAGGTTTTATATCACTATCTTCACTATCTCTAACTCTCTAACTACAGATTTTATATCACTATCTTCACTATCTCTAACTCTCTAACTACAGATTTTATATCACTATCTTCACTATCTCTAACTCTCTAACTACAGGTGTTATATCACTATCTTCACTATCTCTAACTCTCTAACTACAGATTTTATATCACTATCTTCATTATCTCTAACTCTCTAACTACAGGTTTTATATCACTATCTTCACTATCTCTAACTCTCTAACTACAGATTTTATATCACTATCTTCACTATCTCTAACTCTCTAACTACAGGTTTTATATCACTATCTTCACTATCTCTAACTCTCTAACTACAGGTTTTATATCACTATCTTCACTATCTCTAACTCTCTAACTACAGGTGTTATATCACTATCTTCACTATCTCTAACTCTCTAACTACAGATTTTATATCACTATCTTCACTATCTCTAACTCTCTAACTACAGGTTTTTTATCACTATCTTCACTATCTCTAACTCTCTAACTACAGGTTTTATATCACTATCTTCACTATCTCTAACTCTCTAACTACAGGTTTATATCACTATCTTCACTATCTCTAACTCTCTAACTACAGATTTTATATCACTATCTTCACTATCTCTAACTCTCTAAACTACAGGTTTTATATCACTATCTTCACTATCTCTAACTCTCTAACTACAGGTTTTATATCACTATCTTCACTATCTCTAACTCTCTAACTACAGGTTTTATATCACTATCTTCACTATCTCTAACTCTCTAACTACAGGTTTTATATCACTATCTTCACTATCTCTAACTCTCTAACTACAGGTTTTATATCACTATCTTCACTATCTCTAACTCTCTAACTACAGGTTTTATATCACTATCTTCACTATCTCTAACTCTCTAACTACAGGTTTTATATCACTATCTTCACTATCTCTAACTCTCTAACTACAGGTTTGATATCACTATCTTCACTATCTCTAACTCTCTAAACTACAGGTTTTATATCACTATCTTCACTATCTCTAACTCTCTAACTACAGGTTTTATATCACTATCTTCACTATCTCTAACTCTCTAACTACAGGTTTTATATCACTATCTTCACTATCTCTAACTCTCTAACTACAGGTGTTATATCACTATCATCACTATCTCTAACTCTCTAACTACAGGTGTTATATCACTATCTTCACTATCTCTAACTCTCTAACTACAGGTGTTATATCACTATCTTCACTATCTCTAACTCTCTAACTACAGGTGTTATATCACTATCTTCACTATCTCTAACTCTCTAACTACAGGTTTTATATCACTATCTTCACTATCTCTAACTCTCTAACTACAGATTTTATATCACTATCTTCACTATCTCTAACTCTCTAACTACAGGTTTTATATCACTATCTTCACTATCTCTAACTCTCTAACTACAGGTTTTATATCACTATCTTCACTATCTCTAACTCTCTAACTACAGGTTTTATATCACTATCTTCACTATCTCTAACTCTCTAACTACAGGTTTTATATCACTATCTTCACTATCTCTAACTCTCTAACTACAGGTTTTATATCACTATCTTCACTATCTCTAACTCTCTAACTACAGGTTTTATATCACTATCTTCACTATCTCTAACTCTCTAACTACAGGTTTTATATCACTATCTTCACTATCTCTAACTCTCTAACTACAGGTTTTATATCACTATCTTCACTATCTCTAACTCTCTAACTACAGGTTTTATATCACTATCTTCACTATCTCTAACTCTCTAACTATAGATTTTATATCACTATCTTCACTATCTCTAACTCTCTAACTACAGATTTTATATCACTATCTTCACTATCTCTAACTCTATAACTACAGATTTTATATCACTATCTTCACTATCTCTAACTCTCTAACTACAGATTTTATATCACTATCTTCACTATCTCTAACTCTCTAACTACAGGTGTTATATCACTATCTTCACTATCTCTAACTCTCTAACTACAGGTTTTATATCACTATCTTCACTATCTCTAACTCTCTAACTACAGGTTTTATATCACTATCTTCACTATCTCTACCTCCCTAACTACAGGTTTTATATCACTATCTTCACTATCTCTAACTCCCTAACTACAGGTTTTATATCACTATCTTCACTATCTCTAACTCTCTAACTACAGGTTTTATATCACTATCTTCACTATCTCTAACTCTCTAACTACAGGTGTTATATCACTATCTTCACTATCTCTAACTCTCTAACTACAGGTTTTATATCACTATCTTCACTATCTCTAACTCTCTAACTACAGGTTTTATATCACTATCTTCACTATCTCTAACTCTCTAACTACAGGTTTTATATCACTATCTTCACTATCTCTAACTCTCTAACTACAGGTTTATATCACTATCTTCACTATCTCTAACTCTCTAACTACAGGTTTTATATCACTATCTTCACTATCTCTAACTCTCTAACTACAGGTTTTATATCACTATCTTCACTATCTCTAACTCTCTAACTACAGGTGTTATATCACTATCTTCACTATCTCTAACTCTCTAACTACAGGTGTTATATCACTATCTTCACTATCTCTAACTCTCTAACTACAGGTTTTATATCACTATCTTCACTATCTCTAACTCTCTAACTACAGGTTTTATATCACTATCTTCACTATCTCTAACTCTCTAACTACAGGTTTTATATCACTATCTTCACTATCTCTAAACTCTCTAACTACAGGTTTTATATCACTATCTTCACTATCTCTAACTCTCTAACTACAGGTTTTATATCACTATTTTCACTATCTCTAACTCTCTAACTACAGGTTTTATATCACTATCTTCACTATCTCTAACTCTCTAACTACAGGTGTTATATCACTATCTCCACTATCTCTAACTCTCTAACTACAGGTCTTATATCACTATCTTCACTATCTCTAACTCTCTAACTACAGGTCTTATATCACAATCTTCACTATCTCTAACTCTCTAACTACAGGTTTTATATCACTATCTTCACTATCTCTAACTCTCTAACTACAGATTTTATTTCACTATCTTCACTATCTCTAACTCTCTAACTACAGGTTTTATATCACTATCTTCACTATCTCTAACTCTCTAACTACAGGTTTTATATCACTATCTTCACTATCTCTAACTCTCTAACTACAGGTGTTATATCACTATCTTCACTATTCTAACTCTCTAACTACAGGTGTTATATCACTATCTTCACTATCTCTAACTCTCTAACTACAGGTTTTATATCACTATCTTCACTATCTCTAACTCTCTAACTACAGGTTTTATATCACTATCTTCACTATCTCTAACTCTCTAACTACAGGTTTATATCACTATCTTCACTATCTCTAACTCTCTAACTACAGGTTTTATATCACTATCTTCACTATCTCTAACTCTCTAACTACAGGTTTTATATCACTATCTTCACTATCTTCTAACTCTCTAACTACAGGTTTTATATCACTATCTTCACTATCTCTAACTCTCTAACTACAGGTTTTATATCACTATCTTCACTATCTCTAAACTCTCTAACTACAGGTTTTATATCACTATCTTCACTATCTCTAACTCTCTAACTACAGGTTTTATATCACTATACTTCACTATCTCTAACTCTCTAACTACAGGTTTTATATCACTATCTTCACTATCTCTAACTCTCTAACTACAGATTTTATATCACTATCTTCACTATCTCTAACTCTCTAACTACAGATTTTATATCACTATTCTTCACTATCTCTAACTCTCTAACTACAGGTTTTTATCACTATCTTCACTATCTCTAACTCTCCTAACTACAGATTTTATATCACTATCTTCACTATCTCTAACTCTCTAACTACAGATTTTATATCACTATCTTCACTATCTCTAACTCTCTAACTACAGTTTTATATCACTATCTTCACTATCTCTAACTCTCTAACTACAGATTTTATATCACTATCTTCACTATCTCTAACTCTCTAACTACAGATTTTATATCACTATCTTCACTATCTCTAACTCTCTAACTACAGGTTTTATATCACTATCTTCACTATCTCTAACTCTCTAACTACAGGTGTTATATCACTATCTTCACTATCTCTAACTCTCTAACTACAGGTCTTATATCACTATCTTCACTATCTCTAACTCTCTAACTACAGGTTTTATATCACTATCTTCACTATCTCTAACTCTCTAACTACAGGTTTTATATCACTATCTTCACTATCTCTAACTCTCTAACTACAGGTGTTATATCACTATCTTCACTATCTCTAACTCTCTAACTACAGGTGTTATATCACTATCTTCACTGTCTCTAACTCTCTAACTACAGGTGTTATATCACTATCTTCACTATCTCTAACTCTCTAACTACAGGTTTTATATCACTATCTTCACTATCTCTAACTCTCTAACTACAGGTTTTATATCACTATCTTCACTATCTCTAACTATCTCTAACTACAGGTTTTATATCACTATCTTCACTATCTCTAACTCTCTAACTACAGGTTTTATATCACTATCTTCACTATCTCTAACTCTCTAACTACAGGTTTTATATCAACTATCTTCACTATCTCTAACTCTCTAACTACAGGTTTTATATCACTATCTTCACTATCTCTAACTCTCTAACTACAGGTTTTATATCACTATCTTCACTATCTCTAACTCTCTAACTACAGGTTTTATATCACTATCTTCACTATCTCTAACTCTCTAACTACAGGTTTTATATCACTATCTTCACTATCTCTAACTCTCTAACTACAGATTTTATATCACTATCTTCACTATCTCTAACTCTCTAACTACAGATTTTATATCACTATCTCACTATCTCTAACTCTATAACTACAGATTTTATATCACTATCTTCACTATCTCTAACTCTCTAACTACAGATTTTATATCACTATCTTCACTATCTCTAACTCTCTAACTACAGATTTTATATCACTATCTTCACTATCTCTAACTCTCTAACTACAGATTTTATATCACTATCTTCACTATCTCTAACTCTCTAACTACAGATTTTATATCACTATCTTCACTATCTCTAACTCTCTAACTACAGATTTTATATCACTATCTTCACTATCTCCAACTCTCTAACTACAGGTTTCAGATCAATCTCTTGAGCTAGATAGATATACAGAGAGACAGAACGAAAGGAACGAAGGAACGAACGAACAAACACACTTTATTTTCAAAAGATTAATAATCATGCACCCAGGCACGTCTGCCATTCTGCCTTTCTTCTCTCTTTCCTCTCATCAGTTATTTCATTCATACACCACTTATGAAGCCAATCATAGACAACAGGAGAACAATATGCATTATAATGCATGGAAAATAATCAATAATACATGACTCACTAAGCAATTTTAACATGGCCATTATAAATACATAGGGAAGGTGTAACGTACCATACATATGGGAATGTTTATTATACTAGTTGTCGTTTGAGATAATTTTTATTATGGGGAGGGGGGGGGGCATGCAGTCTGTACTGAGGTAGTGTTCAAACAGGTTGCAACTGTATGTATAATGTTTGGTGGTGTCTTTGATTTCCTTTGGAAGACAGACAGACAGACAGATAGACAGACAGACAGACAGGCAGGCAGGCAGGCAGGCAGGCAGGCAGATAGATAGATAGACAGATAGATAGACAGACAGACAGACAGACAGACAGACAGACAGGCAGGCAGGCAGGCAGGCAGGCAGATAGATAGATAGATAGATAGATAGATAGATAGATAGATAGATAGATAGATAGATAGATAGATAGATAGATAGATAAATAGATAGATAGATAGATAGATAGATAGATAGATAGATAGATAGATAGATAGATAGATTGATAGATTGATAGATAGATAGAAATCAAATCAAATCAACTTTACTAGGGTCACAAATTGGGCGCGCAGGCCCGTCTTACATTCGGCCCTTCCAATCACTCGTCTTTCGTTCATCAAGAGCATTATACATTTACATAGGAAGAAAAATAAACATTGTGAAATGAATGTTGTAAACATAAACAAGGCAAATTACCATGTTATGAGGCCCATCTCCCACCTATCCATACATCACCCCACCCACACACCCCCATCTACCCACGCACACGCACGCCAAGAGACACTTACATACCCCACCAACCGAACCATCCCCCTCCCGCACATCCCCCACCCACACACTTTCCCCTCACCTGTTCCCCCAACCAAAACACACTCGCCACTCACAAACATTCCCCCACCAACCCACACATCCCACGCCCACCCACATACACATCCTAACCCACACATCCTCTCCCCATCCACACCTCAAACCAACCATCCCCCAGCCACATCTCCATTGACCACATATTCCCCACCCACGCACACAATCCCCCAACAACCCACACTTCGCACATCCACTCACACATCCCCAAACCATACACACACATCCCCACCAACTGACATCTTCCCTACCCCCCCCTACCCCCCCCCCCCCACACACACACATCTCCCTAACCACCCATACATCCCCAATCCACTCACACATACATCCTCCACCCACCCATACATGCCTTAACCCAATCCCCCACTATACAATCCCCCACCCGCACATCACATACATCCCCTACCACGCAATATTCCCAACCCACGCACCGCACACACACACATATCCCTCACCAACACATCCCACACCCACATACCACCACACATCCCCACCTACACACCACACACATATCCCCCACCTACACACCACACACATATCCCCCACCCACATACCACACAATATTCCCACTCACACCCACACATATACCCTTACCCATCCACCCCACATACCCCCACCCAGACACCACAAAATCCCCCATCCACACACACATACCTCACCCACACAATATCCCCAACCAACACACCACACACCTCTCCCCACCCACACACGCATTCCATACCCGTCCACCAACACACACTCACTCACGCACACATCCTCCACTACGCACCCACACACCCCCACCCACCCACCACCAACTAAACATCTCTCGATCACAATACCCCTACCCACACACATCTTCCCCCCACTCACGCATCCCACCCCGACACATACACATCCCTGACCCACCTACACATCCCTAAGCCACTCACACCCCCCACCCACACATTCCCCATCCACGCACACATCTCCCACCCACACACCCCACATACTTCCCCCAACCACCACACATCCCCTACTCACCCACTCATATACCCCAACCATTCCCCGCACCCATCATACACATCCCCCACACCACACACTATCCCCCACCCACACACATATCCTCACTCATACCACCACAAACATACCCCCACCCACACACCATGCACACATCCCCCACCAACACACCGCACACATATCTCAAACCCACACACCATACACTTCTCCCCAACCGCCCTTGCATCCCCAATCCACCCAACACAATCCCCTACCCACACAACCCCGCCACCCACACATACTTCCTCAAACCACCCACACATCTCCACCCACGTAAACACACACACACCCAGCACCCGTCCCATACACATATCCTCCACCCATATACACATCCCCCACACCCATTCCCACACCCCTACTTTCACCCCCACACATCCATCCACACATCCCACCAACACCCACAAATATCACTACCCACAAAAACCCACACACCCTAACCCATACACCACCACCCACCCCCAACTAAACATCTCTCGATCACAATACCCCTACCCACACACATCTTCCCCCCACTTACGCATCCCACCCTGACACATACACAGATAGATAGATAGATAGATAGATAGATAGATAGATAGATAGATAGATAGATAGATAGATAGATAGATAGATAGATAGATAGATAGATAGATAGATAGATAGATAGATAGATAGATAGATAGATAGATAGATAGATAGATAGATAGATAGATAGATAGATAGATAGATAGATAGATAGATAGATAGATAGATAGATAGATAGATAGATAGATAGATAGATAGATAGATAGATAGATAGATAGATAGATAGATAGATAGATAGATAGATAGATAGATAGATAGATAGATAGATAGATAGATAGATAGATAGATAGATGTAACAAAAGGTTACTTGGTGTAATAAAGATAAGAAAACAGAGAATTCATTTAAATGTGCCAACAACTGGAGTGGTCTTACTGCTGTATGCAAATGATGTTAAAGTTGTTAATTGGCCGGCGGCTGGGAGGTAGGTGTTCGTCTTGAAGGTAAATATAGGTTTTATGTTCTACTTTCTCACTTAATGGTTTGTTAATTGATTCCGAGGCTACAGAGGTGTCTGGGCTCAGTTCAGTGTCGCGGTGAAGTTCAAGTCCTTAAGAACCTCACATTGACGTGATAATTTGTGGAAATGTAATGTTTTCAAATAACCGGTCGCTTTTACATCTGTAAATCGGTAAAGACTGGGCTGGTGGCCCAGTTGCTGTTCGATATAAAAATAAAAATAAAAATAGGGCTGGGAATTTTGCCGAGAACCGTTGGCATCTAATACAGTTGCACACCCCTTTTCCTCTCATACGTCACTCTTCTGGGATAAGTGATGAAACCAGGAGATCTGTCTACAAGGTGTGAACGTGAAAACTCCCACGTCAGTTGGGAATCGCAAGGAGCAGGCTTTCAGTCTGATGCCCTGGTAACATTGTAAGGATAAACAAAACTGTCAATCTTAGCGTTATCACCATTCACACGACACAATAAACGATGAATCTCGGTCGCATTGTGACCTTATATTTGAAGAAAACGAATAACACCGCGAATTCCACAGCTGGCGGGAAAGGCAATAACGGTGTCCATGTTTATTCGTTCGCGATTCGAGAACCGCTGAACAAAGGCGACTGTAGGTTGATATGTCGTGAGCTGAAAGACTACTTACTGAATGATGCAAGCAATGAACGGTGTCGCTATGGCAGCCGGTTTAATTTTACCAACCAATTGGCAGTTGATTTTGGAATAGCCATCGACGATCGAGATACCTTGGGTGGAGTCTGATTAGAGGATGCAATTCTGAAACAAACCATGCCGAAGTCGGATACCCTAACCTGGGAGGTGCGTAGGTAGGTATGAGGCACAGACCTGCGAGGTGCGTAGGTAGGTGTGGGGCACAGACTTGTGAGGTGCATAGGTAGGTGTGGGGCACAGGCCTGGGAGGTGCATAGGTAGGTGTGGGGCACAGGCCTGGGAGGTGCGTAGGTAGGTATGGGGCACAGACCTGTGAGGTGCGTAGGTAGGTATGGGGCACAGAACTGTGAGGTGCGTAGCTCGGTGTGGCTCATGTCCATCAACAGGAGCACGAAAAAGAATGTGGTCAAATATTTCTACATTCAGTTTGTATCTGGCATGTGTAACAGGCAGAGAGGGAATCGGTGTCTCCAGTCACTACACGCCGAATGAAGTACTGAGAGGGGAAACTGAGCACTTAAAATAGTAGTTCGGTGTGATGATGTTATAAATGTGCAAAAAAATGTGCACAATTCAATACTACTTGAATGGTTAACACATTCAGTAACAAAGAAAACGTAGGTATGTCCTCACAACAAATGGATTGCGGAAAATGGGAAGTAGTGGTGTGTCACAATTGTGACTTAAAAGGGGTTAATATGGTAGCACACATGTTGTATAATACATCAAGTTAAAGGGAGGTGATTAGGAAAAACTACTGCATACAAGTCCGTAGTAGATACTGGAATTCGCTTAAGACGATTAAACATTCCATGGCAATAATCGGTGAATATATTAATGCTAATTATTGACATGTTATATATACTTAGCTAAGGGAGATGCACCGTACCACAGACAGGAGAACGCCTAGTTAGTATACTAGCTTCGGGAGATGCACCGTACCACAGACAGGAGAATGCCTAGTTAGTATACTAGCTACGGGAGATGTACCGTACCACAGACAGGAGAATGCCTAGTTAGTATACTAGCTTCGGGAGATGTACCGTACCACAGACAGGAGAATGCCTAGTTAGTATACTAGCTACGGGAGATGCACCGTACCACAGACAGGAGAATGCCTAGTTAGTATACTAGCTACGGGAGATGTACCGTACCACAGACAGGAGAATGCCTAGTTAGTATACTAGCTTCGGGAGATGTACCGTACCACAGACAGGAGAATGCCTAGTTAGTATACTAGCTACGGGAGATGTACCGTACCACAGACAGGAGAATGCCTAGTTAGTATACTAGCTACGGGAGATGTACCGTACCACAGACAGGAGAATGCCTAGTTAGTATACTAGCTACGGGAGATGTACCGTACCACAGACAGGAGAATGCCTAGTTAGTATACTAGCTTCGGGAGATGTACCGTACCACAGACAGGAGAATGCCTAGTTAGTGTACTAGCTACGGGAGATGTACCGTACCACAGACAGGAGAATGCCTAGTTAGTATACTAGCTACGGGAGATGTACCGTACCACAGACAGGAGAATGCTTCGTTAGTATACTAGCTACGGGAGATGTACCGTACCACAGACAGGAGAATGCCTAGTTAGTATACTAGCTTCGGGAGATGTACCGTACCACAGACAGGAGAATGCTTAGTTAGTATACTAGCTACGGGAGATGTACCGTACCACAGACAGGAGAATGCTTAGTTAGTATACTAGCTTCGGGACATGTACCGTACCACAGACAGGAGAATGCCTAGTGTTAGTATACTAGCTAAGGGAGATGTACCGTACCACAGACAGGAGAATGCCTAGTTAGTATACTAGCTAAGGGAGACGTACTGTACCGCGGAGAATCTCATCTCAGTGCACGAACTCCGTAGCACCGGCGAAGATCCTGAAATACTTTGGGTAGATTTTTAACTCCAAATTTTGCCCGGGCAGCGCCGTTAGGCTACTCTTTTTCGATTTCCAATTGCCAAGGGATTTTTTACGTGCGCAACAATACACACGGGCGTCCGATCTCACTACCCAGAGTCCAGTATAATGTTGTTACTAGAAGTCCACGTGAAAAAATCCTGGCCCTCACCGGGGCTTGAACCTGGGATCTCCAGCACTCGAGGCGGTCACCATACCTCGAGACAAAACCAGGTAGGGTTTGTGTTATTATATTCTTTTAGGTAGAATATATATTGTGTCCGAGATAGTGTTCAAATAGGTTGTGATTGTATGTATGGGGATTGGTGATGTCTTTAATGTGCTGTGGAAGATTGTTCCACTTTTGAGCTGCGGAGAAAGGTAAACTTGTTTTCTGTAAGTCTAAGCAATTCGTAATCCCGTATACCGCGTTCGAAACACAGTTGCGGGCGATTTGGAAGCAGACAGCTTTGCGCTGGTTTTCATAAAATGGTATGAGTGCTGGCCATTCAGAAAGCAATGGCAAACTACTGAACGTAAACTTGCCAAGATATCACAAACAACCAAACAATGCGGGGGTTGACTACGACGTCCTGTAAAGAAAGCAACAATCCTAGGCTTAATGTTCTGACGTGGCCGAAAGGGAAAAAGCGTTGTAGCATTTAAACTTCCGGTGTGCTGGGGGCGTGGTAGCGTGATCAACACTTAGACCGGTCTGTGGGCTGTCATCATTGACTTGTCCTTCAGAAAGCCATGGAAAACTACAGAAGGTAAACTTTACACCGGTCAGTGTGACTTCATCATTGACTTGTCCTCCAGAAAGCCATGGCAAACTACTGAAGGTAAACTTTACACCGGTCTCTGGGACTTCTCCTTCAGAAAGCCATGGCAAACTACTGAAGGTAAACTCACCAAAAAAGTCAATCTGGGTGTGGGGTTGATCGTAGCGTCCTGCAAAGTACATACATCATTTAATGTGTCCTGGATACGGGGGACATGGGTGATATGGGGGACATGGGGGACATGGGTGACATGGGGAACATGGGGGACATGGAGGACATAAGGGACATGAGTGACAAGATTGACATGGGGGACATAGAAGACATGGGGGACATGGGTGACATGTGGGATATGGGTGACATGTGGGATATGGGAGACATGGAGGACATGGCGTATGTGTGGCCGTTGGCTATGTCCTGGACATGGAGGACAGGACGATGGTGTGGCCGCTCGCCATGTCAAAGGTGCTTTGTGTTGAAGCAATGGCCAGCGGTGGCTTGGAGCACTTTGATGCAGGGTTTCGTGAATTTGCTTGGCCTTACTGAAAAGTCTCAGAGGCTATGGTTTCGGCCTATTAGTGAATGCAGTTTCATAATTCCCGATAAGGCGATTCGAGGGTTCGAAGTCTGCCGTAAGTTATTCGGGAGCAGATCGTTTTTGTGTTGATTACCCTGGTATGATCGTCTGCCCTAACAAAAACTGATATAAAACTACTACACGAGAAATTGGCAATTTAATCACAAGCAACAATAAATGATGAGCTTGATTGCACTGTCCTGTACAAGGGCATGCCACTAACTTAACTGTATTGAAAAGTAAGCGTTTGTGGAGTTATAGTAGGTGTGGGATGGTAGTAGGTGTGGGGTGGTGGTAGGTGTGGGTGGTTGTAGGTGTTGGGTGGTTGTAGGTGTGGGGTGGTAGTAATTGTGGGGTGGTTGTAGGTGTGGGGTGGTTGTAGGTGTGGGGTGGTAGTAGGTGTGGGGTGGTAGTAGATGTGGGGTGGTTGTAGGTGTGGGTGGTGGTAGGTGTTG
>JACEFZ010012699.1:155000-157500 GCA_014155875.1 Cepaea nemoralis
GAACTCTGTGGTTCTGGTAAACATGTCTTCACTAGGATCTCACACCGGAGAGTTTCAGCCCAGTGCACGAACTGTGTGTTTCTGATAAACATGTGTCTTCACTAGGATCCCACACCAGAGAGGTTCAGCTCAGTGCACGAACTCTGTAGTTCTGGTAAACATGTGTCTTCACTAGGATCCCACAAGCAGCAAATATTCTGTTAATTTTTAGAGTGCACTGGTTGCACGGGGAACTTCTGTGTTTCGCCCTTATCCCAGAAGACTAGAAGATCGCATAGTCCAGAAATATAAGAGAAAGTGTGATATCATTGAAACAGAATAGACGTACTAGAAATGTTCAAATGGATGCACAGATTCGAACCTGGCAGATTCTGAGCCAGATATTGACAGCGTTAGCCTCCAGCCACGTGTCGCAGGAAGCTGCAGCCAGGGGTGGACGTTTCCTGGTCTCTGGCTATCATGGACTGGGCAAACATGGACATGCTGGTTAAACATGGACATCCTGGACAAACATGGACATCCTGGACAAACTTGGACATCCTGGACAAACATGGACATCCTAGGTAAACATGGACATCCTAGGTAAACATGGACAACCTGGACAAACATGGACAAACTAGGTAAACATAGACATCCTTGACAAACATGGACATCCTGGACAAACATGGACATGCTGGAAAAATATGGACATGCTAGACAAATATGGACATCCTAGGTAAACATGGACATACTGGGCGAACATGGACATTCTGGCTGGACAAACGTGTGGCTGGACAAACATGGACATCCTGGACAAACATGGACATCCTGGACAAACATGGACATCCTGGCTGGAAAAACATGGACATCCTGGACAAACATTTGACCAGGGAGCTTGACCAGAGGGAAATATGCACACAGATACACCACACACATTGACATACACACAGATACAAGCGCACACACAGATACACACACTTATACATAAGCATACATATATACACATACTCACAGATACACAGATGCACACTTACACACAGATACACATACTTATACACACAGAGATACATATACCCACATGCACACATACATACACACATATACACACACATTCGCACACATACACAAACACACACAGACACACACACACACACACACACACACACACACACACACACACACGTGAACATTTGAACCAGAGTTTTTATAAACAAACAAGAAAAATACAAATATTAAAAATCACATCAAAATCACAATCAAACAAACAACAAACAAGATTACTTAAGTAGCACTCTGAGAAGGCAACAAAATCAGCACCAAAACTAGAACCGGAAAACGGAAATTTGATCCGTGTTAGGTTTCTAGTTGAAATCAAGCCCAACATTTATTGCCTCTTTGTAATTTACTAGACTTACTAGGTAATGTTAATCCAGTGATTTGCCTTTGTTTTGTGAGCGACAGAACCTCCTACTATCGCAATCAACGCAAAGTGCTCTACTTTCAAATTGTTCGGGGCAGCTTTCGAAAACTCGATTCGGTATGACGGAGGAGGGGGCAAGGGGGAGGGAGGGGGTGTTCTGAAAAGCAGTTTCACTATGCCCTAAATCACAGTACCTGCTACAGAGCGGTTGTCTTTCTGCTCTGCCAACACTACCACACATAACAGGTGTCTTTCTGCTCTGCCAACACTACCACACATAACAGGTGTCTTTCTGCTCTGCCAACACTAACCACACAGAGATGGTGTCTTTCTGCTCTGTCAACACTACTACACATAACAGGTGTCTTTCTGCTCTGCCAACACTACCACACAGAGATGGTGTCTTTCTGCTCTGTCAACACTACTACACATAACAGGTGTCTTTCTGCGCTGCCAACACTACCACACAGAGGGTGTCTTTCTGCGCTGCCAACACTACCACACAGAGCGGGTGTCTTTCTGCGCTGCCAACACTATCACACAGAGGAGGTTGAAAAAACGTTAGCTGCATATTCTTTACATGACTCCGCTGTTAATCCCAACATTTTTTGGCTGTTCGTGGTTTCTTGGCAAGATTACGTTCATTAGTGTGCCCTTGCTTTCTGAACGACTGACACTCGTGCCATTTGATAAAAACCAACGCAAGGTGGACTGCTTTCATATCGCCCGGAGCTGTCTTTGGTTAAGTTCAGTTACAAGCGTGAATTGAAGTGAAGTGACGTGACCTTAAGTAACGTAATCACGTGACAGGAAGCTAAGTGAAGGGAAATGAAGTAATGTAAAGTAACATGATGTGATGTGATTTGAAATGATCTAAAGTGACGTAATATGAAGTGAAGTAAACTGAAGTGATGTGAAGTGAGGTGAAATGAGGTGAAGTAAAGTGAGGTAAAGTGAAGTGAATTGAAGGTAAATTAAGTTAAATAAAGTGAAGTGAGGTGAGGTGAGGTGAGGTGAGGTGAAGTGAAGTAAAGTGAAGTGAAGTAAAGTGAAGTAAAGTGAAGGGAAGTGAAGTGAAATGAGGTGAAGTGAGGTGAAGTG
>JACEFZ010012699.1:162500-241375 GCA_014155875.1 Cepaea nemoralis
ACGAGTGAAACCAAACACCGTCTGTGGCAGACAGGATAAGGACACACGAGAACACACGGTAACAAAAATACAAATGGACATAAACAACAGTTAGCTATTTATAACTACACCAACAACTTCAACAACATAAGTAAAAGAGGACACAAAACTACAACCATGGCTTTAAAAAAATGTATTCAGTGCAAACATAAAACTCATTAAGTCAATACAAAAAGAGATAAATGGGCACTCTTCCGACAGACGGGTCTAAATAGTTCTGCAGTGAATAAGTGATTAGGGTTAGGGTTAGTGTTAGTTATATAAAATTATTCACTGCGGAACTATTTAGACCCGTCTGTCGGAAGAGTGCCGATAAATGAACATATCAAATTAATTATAGGACTTGTGATCTAAGATATCATGAGACTGTATGGGAAACTGTACACTTGTGCATGTTAATGGAGCACAAAGATCCATGCTTTCAACGAATCATATATGTACAGATCACAAACGTGTAATGTTACCACGTAGAGTAGTATGCAAACATACATAGCTATAACTCTAACAACTTTCAGTTCTGTAGATGCTAGCATAAAACATATTGCTCATTGACAGGTACATAATCATGTAAGCACACGTATATCTGGCCCGTAGCACTATGCGGCGCTGAAACTTGGGCTGTAAACAAAAGAGGTTAACAGATCTTTAGAGCGTTTCAGATGTGCTGTTATTACAGGATACGAAAAGCTGATTGTGCAGAAAAGGAATCAATGAACACATTCATAAAGACATTTGAGACAAAAGACCACCATTAAACAAACAAGAGAAATCACTCAACATAAACTAAACCCAGTTGACTAACAGGGTGGTAGAAAACATACCCAATTTGATTGACAGAATAATAAACAAACATTGGTAACCCAGCAAAGCCTACACACCGCAGATCTCTGATGTCATCGATGGGACGGCACATTTTGGAAACCGGTCACGTGATTAATAAGGACAGTGCGTTTCCTGTGTTGTTTAACACACAACATAGTCGCGTGTCAAAGTTGGCAGAGGCAATTGCCATTCAATTAGAATTTTAAAATGGGATAGGAAAAGGCAGTACAGGAATGGAAATCAGCAGAAGGATATTTTGTTGAAGAGAAGTGGCTGCGGGAGGTGGGGGGGGGGGGGGGGGGGGGGGGGGGGGGGGGGGACATGGCGGATCACGCCAGTTGATGAGGATGATGATGGTGATGATGATGATGATGATGATGATGGTGATGATTGTGGTGATGATGATGACGATAATAATAGTGTCCGAACAGAAGCCGTTACCAACTGAAGATTAGAGGATCCGTCACAGGGAACTTCACCCACACTGCTCTCAGGCTAACTAATGATAGATTAAGTACCGTCTCCACAATGAAGGTGGGTTGCAATGGATCTACAAAATTGTTTCTATTCTCTCTCTCTCTCTCTCTCTCTCTCTCTCTCTCTCTCACTCTGTCTCCGCCTCTCTCCTTCCCTCTCTTCTTTCTCATATCTACAACCCATCTTACCCCACTCCCTCTATAATTTCTCTGCTTCTCTTTTCCTCTCTCTCTCTCTCTCTCTCTCTCTCTCTTCTCTCTCTCTCTCTCTCTCTCTCTCTCTTTCTCTCTCTCTCTCTACCTGCAACTCTCACTCTCCCTCCCTCTCTCCCTTCTCTCTGATCTTTTTTCTCTGGTTCATCTCGCATCTCTCACAATTCTCTCTCTCTCTCTCTCTCATCTCTGTCTTCCTCTCTGTACTTCTCTCTGTGTCTTTCTCTCTCTGTCTTTCTCTCTCTGTCTCCCTCTCTCTCTCTCGCTCCCTCTCTCGCTCCCTCTCTCCCCATCTTTATCTGTTCCCCTCTCTTCCTCTCTTTCTCTCCACCTCTAGTACATGCCAGTACAAGGTGATAAGTACACTCGTACATTTGTAAACATCACAACACCCAGACATCTGAGTAGGTTATATTTAGCACATTTTCAGAAATCAAACTGAGTGAATATTTACATACATCATTATTCAATAAGTTTCAAACTTCAAATTAAGTGAATATTTACATATATCATTTTTCAGTACATTTCAAACATCAAATTAAGTGAATATTTACATAGGTGATTTTTCAGTACGTTTCAAACATCAAATTGAGTCAATATTTGCATAGATCATTTTTCAGTACGTTTTAAACATCAGACTAAGTGAATATTTGCATAGATCATTGTCATTAAGTTTCAAACTTCAAATTAAGTGAATATTTACATAGATCATTTGTCGGTAAGTTTCAACCATCAAATTAATTTAATATTTACATATAATATTTTCCAGGACATTTTCAGGTGTGAAATGAGAAATTTTTTACAAATAACATATTCCATTACAATTTCAGACGTGAAACTGAGGCAGTATTTGCATAGAAGGAAGGAACAAACGAACGAACGAACTGTGTATCTTACATTGTGCCCTTCCAACTACTCATCTTTCACACGACAATAACGTAACAATACCCACTTGGTTTCCAGACATCAAACTGGGTCAATATTTACACAGAACCTTGGGTCATACTTGTAGAAAACGTCACATCATGCTTTTATTGACAAACACAAGTCAAAGATGACTTAGTCGCGGTTCCAGTTTCACGGCAAAAGGTCACCCCATTATGCTCCGTTCCTGTGCCAGTGAATATCAAACAAAATACTCCTTACTGCCCCATGTGAAAAGTGGAGCAGACAGGAGTTTCGACAAACCAACAGCCGTCACAAAGATGTTTTCTACAAGAATGGGAGCGACAAACCAACAGCCCGCACAAAGATGATTGTTTTCTACAAGAATGGGAGCGACAAACCAACAGCTCGTACAAAGATGATTGTTTTCTACAAGAATGGGAGCGACAAACCTACAGCCCGCACAAAGAAGATTGTTTTCTACAAGAATGTGAAGAATCATCATCATCATCCAGTGGTTTGTCGTGGACACAACTTCTAGCTTATACATCTTTCAAAATGACTCTATACCTTAACCAGTTGCCTTGCCTCTGTACCGGCCATGTATAAATGACTTTATACCTTAACCAGTTGCCTTGCCTCTGTGTAAATGACCTATGACTTCTTGAATCCAGTTACATTGTCTTGGTCCCCGGGAACGTCGGTAACGTAGAAACTGGCATGCCGGCCTGCGAGTCACTGGTTCCATCCAACTGACCTGGCCTTTCAGGCGGCCCAGCCTGGAATAGGCACCTGGACATGTCTGGGAAAGACAGGCGGCAGGCCTGATGTTGACCACATCTCTCAGCGTGTGACCACTGGTCAGTAAATATAGGGGCCGAGCATCTTATGCCCAAATACGTTGTAAGGCGAGTGAAAGGGTGCCTTTCTAACTTACTACTTCCTTCTTCTCCGGTACATTTCCCTCCATAATTATCTTGTTTAGACTTCCCTGTTTTGGTGTTACATGTCTACAAGTCATGTTTATCATTTTTGTTTGTCTTTATACCAACCTTCTTCGGCGATTAGCTTTTCTTGAATAGAATAAAATAGAGTACGTCTTCCATTCCATCTATTCGGTTGTTAGTAGATCTGGAGGAAGCTTAAGAAACACGGATTGCTGGTGTTAAGAATATACTACACAATATCGTCATCGAAATCATCATGACAGCATATAGACAGCCTTTTCACTTGTCCAGAAAGGATTTTGATTGGTGCTGTTCTCCACCTGCGGACTCAGCCAGGATGAGAATGTCTGTCGGCTGGAGCACCAGGCTTCAGAAAAATGCAGACACGCTGCTGTGCCAGACTCTGGATGTATACTTCTCTTGACCCCGATCCTAAGGGCAGACACTAATCTATGGAACATCCTAGGCAGATCATGACATTTCTAGTGTCTGTATCTGTATCTGTACATAACTATCTGGAATGTGCTGGCATCCCACATTGCCATCTGTGGAAGAGAAATGGAACAGATTTAGAGACTTGCTCGCTGACATCATTGTGGATTTCTTTGTTCTTGTTGTAGTCTCTCGCTTTGAACTCAAGCGTAGTCCCCACACGAGTTACTTCTTGGATAGTAATAAACACACATAGTATTGTCTGGCGCTCACAGAAGGAGAAGAAAGAAGTAGAGACTAGAGGACGCACTAGACAACATAACATTTGAAAGCTATAGTTACCGACCGGGATTCGAACCTGTCACCTCCCAATGGCGACAGCGCCTCGTTGCAGGAACAAGTGTACTTCGACGCCTGACCAACTAGCAGGGGGTGCTGTCGCCATTGGGAGGTGACAGGTTCGAATCCCGGTCGGTAACTATAGCTTTCAAATTGTATGTTGTTTAGTGCGTCCTCTAATCTGTATTTTCTTCTTCTCCTTCTGTGAGTGCCAAACAATACTATGTGTGTTTATTTATGTAACTGTTACAGTGTCCTCAACTGGTTCCCAAATTGATTTCTCGGACAGTATTGCACTGGACTGATTTTCACGTACGGGTTAGCTTTCCCTACTACCAGTGTCACTGGCCACCCGGCGAACCCACTCCGACTTCAGAGGTACTTATAACTTACGCCACCCCCCTCCCACACGTTTGTGAACTGAAGCAGACACTGGCGATCACGAAGCTGCATGTCTCTCTGTTGTTGGATATCTTAATTACGTTAGTGGTGATGTTTGAGGTTCAGATGTATACCCCCCCCCTCTCTCTCTCTCTCTCTCTCTCTCTCTCTCTCTCTCTCTCTCTCTCTCTCTCTCTCTCTCTCTCTCTCTCTCTCTCTCTCTCTCTCTCTCTCTCTCCCCAGTATATTCTCATACACACTAATTTCTCTATTCAATTTCTCCTGCTGATATCCCGCAGACATTTCATGTCTCTCTACTTAAAAGTTGTCATCAGCGATCTGGCAACACTTGTCAACTGTCTATACCTCAGCATTTCTGTACCTCTCTGTCCACGATACTGTCAACTGTCTATACCTCAGCATTTCTGTACCTCTCTGTCCACGATACTGTCAACTGTCTATACCTCAGCATTTCTGTACCTCTCTGTCCACGATACTGTCAACTGTCTATACCTCAGCATTTCTGTACCTCTCTGTCCACGATACTGTCAACTGTCTATACCTCAGCATTTCTGTACCTCTCTGTCCACGATACTGTCAACCGTCATCTGATGTCTACCCGCTCTTGCCTTGCGGTGTATGGCAAGGGGGTGTCTTAAGCCTGAGGAATTAAGACCGCCTGGTTAGTGCAGCCACCGAGAACTGTGCAGGTTGGCGGTTTCTTTTCTCCTGTGACAGAAAAAAATATCCATTGACCTTACCGAGGGTTCGAACCCGGGTCTCCCGAATAAGACCCCGGCGTCCTGGCCACTCGCCTCTCGATACTCTCAACATGATTCTCAACATTCTTCTCAATCTATATAAGAGGATAATATGAGATGAAAGAGTGAAACGGGGCAAAATGTCAGAAGGGCTTGCGTGCCTAATTCTTAACCCTTTGAAAATAAAGTTCGTTCGTTCGTTCGTTCGTTCTCAACATTCTTCTCAACATGCTTCTCAATATGCTTCTTAACATGCTTCTCAATATACTTCTCAATATACTTCTCAACATGCTTCTCAATATACTTCTAAATTTACTTCTCAACATTCTTATCAATATTCTTCACAACATACTTCTCAACATTCTTCTCAATATACTTCTCAACATACTTTTCAACATTCTTCTCAACATTCTTCTCAACATACTTCTCAACATTCTTCTGACAATCGACATCTCAGCGGTCTCCATCTTTCCCACAATATCATTGTTGGTTGTCCAACATTGGCGTGCCCACAGACGACCAGACCCCACACAACCTGTAAGACAGGGGACACATTTGTACCCCACACAACCTGTAAGACAGGGGACACATTTGTACTCGCCATGACACCTGTGTTGTTGACAATGTTACCTATTCTAGTGACAGAATCTGTGAATGCGGCGCGTCTGTTGTTTATCTCCGGGACACATCTCCCGTCAGGTGTCGCTGTGTTTTAGATATGTGCACACATACTCCTGAAGAAAATTATTACATTGCAAGAAAAGATCTACACTTACAAGTGTGTGTGTGTGTGCGTGCGCGCGCGCGCGTGTGTGTGTATGTGTGTGTGTGTGTGTGTGTGTGTGTGTGTGTGTGTGTGAGGGAAAGGGGAAGGGGCACGGTTGTGTTTTGTCAGTCTAACTGCTGCCCCTGGTGTTCCGCCTGTCTGTTAGTTTGTTTTTATTTTATTTATCTTCTAACCGTGGCAAACTACTGAATGTGTTTGCTTCTTTGTATTTTTATGCACACTGTACATGAGACGATGGGTGACAACAGGTGACACGAACGAACTTTATTTCCAAAGAGTCACAAATTGGGCACGCATTTCCGACTTACATTCGACCCTTCCAACCACTCATCTTTCATACATCTATTATATATTGTGCGTGTTTCATTCACATAAAAAAAAAAAAAACATTGTCGAATGCATACTGTGAACATGAACAATGTATATGACCATGTTATGGGACACGGGACACTAGATGAAGAGAGACAGAGCTTGGACGGCATCGGCCGAAGATACGATTGGACATTTCTGGGACCTTGGTAAGATAGTGCAGGAAAGAGGGACGAGCCATGGTGTCGCCCAACTTGACAGCATGACATAGAGTGACCGAAGACAAGTACAGTCATGACATAGAGTGACCGAAGGCAAGTACAGGCATGACATAGAGTGACCGAAGGCAAGTACAATCATGACATAGACTGACCGAAGGCAAGCTCAATCATGACATAGAGTGACCGAAGGCAAGCACAATCATGATAGATGATGTTACGTCCCATGCTGACCTCAGGGTAGTGAACGGATTGATTGACGCCAATAGATATAAAACAATAGAAGCAGAGAGTAGAGGACACCTTAGGATGTACGGCAAACTAGACACTCGATAAAGTGTTGTCCTCACTGGCTAAGTCTTCCATCCACCTACACCGACTACTATTTCCATTCCCCGCTCTGAATGCCAATCAATACACGTGATTTTATTTATCATCATTTACCAGTGTCCCTCGCCATCGAGCGAAACACTCCGGCTTATGAGGTACTTGTAATTCATGTCCCCAAGTCAAGGACGACAAATCATCATCTTAGTCCAACTGGAGCAATGCTGTTGGGTCGTTCATTAAGGAACGAGTGTTTGAATGAATCCTCTCCAGACAACGGCGTCTGGTGTCAGCTCGGTGTCAGCAGTGACATTGTCACAGCATCATATTACACCTGTTGACTTAATATAATATAATACATAACTACTGGCACAGTACGCATGTCAATAAACTGCGATGTAAGAATCTCTGGCTTGGAGAACGGTAGCAATCGAAACCAGATGTATTTGCAACAACTCGTAAAGCGAATGGACGTAATTCGAGGTGTACCGTACGCACATTACTTGTTGACTATTATAATTAATATCAGCTGGTCTCCCTGGCCTAGCGGTTAACGTCTTTCTCCGTAATTCCGCATATTCTTGTGAGTAACGTAACCTGCGCGAGAATCGGTAGCGGTTCTCGCCGTGTTGGTAACTTAGGGGTATGTGAGTCGGTCGCTCAGAAAGCAATGGCAAACTACTGAGCGTAATCTTGCCTAGTAAATCAACAGCAGCTGCAAAATACTGGTGTTGACTGCAACGTCTTGTAAGGAATATGAAAAACAATTATCATTAACAAGGTAAATGCATATCTAAAATTAGTAAAGTAATAAGACCAATAAATCAATTATGTAGGCACTGATGCGCACTTATGGAAGTGAGCTAACAAAGCGCACAACAGACACAATTATGCTTGCCCTTTGCAGGACGTTGCCATCAACGGCAGTATGATTTTCTAGGCCAATTGTTGGCCATTCCTTTATGAACGAGAAGTCACCATCTGAGCTCAACTGACTGGTGTAGGGAATGAACGAAAAGTCATCTGAGTTCAACTGACTGGTGTAGGGAATTAACCCACTGTCCCGCCATTAACGCACAGGAAGCTTAAGAGCGAAAGCTCTTAACCTATGATCCCACTGACCTCTGGAGGGCACTTTAGACAGCAGCAAATGTAGACATGTGTAAGACACCAACAAATGTAGACATGTGTAAGACAGCAGCACATGTAGACATGTGTAGAAGTCTCAAACACAGCGCATTATTTCCACTTGACGCCGTTGCTGAGACAACAAACGTACTCAGAACCTCGGACTCCAAAGACTTTGTAAAAGGTCTGCATTTTTTTTACATCTAAGAATTAAAACAGAATTAAATCTGGGACAGAGAGTTACGACCAGGTATTTGCTTTTGGTTAACTAAACGGAATTTTTACAGTAGAGCGAAAACAGTTTAGAATTGTTAATGATGTTTATTAAGGCTGTTTTTATTCAGGCCTCGTCCCATGGCTGTCAGCTTGTCATTTAAAATGCCATCATCTTGTCACAGATGACAATCGTTGACCGAGTAATTGCCATGTCGCACGGCGACACGGCCAAACCTGTTTTTGTTTCGGATAATGATCGTAAATTTGAAACATCTCGTCCCGCGAAAGTCGCATACAAATGGCGACCGAGAATTGGTGCTACCGTTGCCTTGTTAGGTAGATTTTAGGGTTGTTGTTCTTGTTGTTAGTGGTTTTGTTGTTGGTATTTTGTTGTTGTTCTTGGTTCTTTTGTTTGTATTTGTACTTTTGTTGTTGATGTTGATACTTGTTTTGTCATTGTTGTTGTAGTTGCTTTTGTTGTTGTTGGTACTTTTGTTGTTGGTATTTTTTGTTGTTGTTGCTACTTTTGTTGTTGTTGGTATTTTTGTTGTTGCTGTTGTTGGTACTTTTGTTGTTGGTATTTTTTGTTGTTGTTGTCGGTACTTTTCTTCTTGTTGGTCATTTTGTTGCTTTTTTTTTGGGGGGGGGGGGGGGGGGGGTATTTTTATTGTTGTTCTTATTGTTGGTATTTTTTGTTGTTGGTACTGTTTTGTTGTTGATGATGGTGTATTGTTGTTGTTGGTACTTGTGTTGCTGTTTTGTGGTACTTTTGTTGTTGGTACATTTGTTGTTGTTCTTCTTGTTGGTACTTTTGTTGTTGTTGGTACATTTGTTGTTGTTCTTCTTGTTGGTACTTTTGTTGTTGTTGGTACATTTATTTTGTTCTTCTTGTTAGTACTTTTCTTGCCGTTGTTCATACCAAAAGCAGGGATATGGCAAACCTGCTACACATTCTAAAGACTACCTATCAACGAATGCTAGTTAAGGATGCATCATAGCTAAGTGAATTACCTTATTCTGTTTCGTCAAGCCTGTATCTCGGTACAGCATAATTCGACAAACATGTTTCGGGTTTTCTTTCCCCAGCCTTTGATTGTCCCCAGTCTACCTACAAAGCAGCAGGTTTGTGGCTCTCTTCGTCTGGTCTCTGTGGGATTGCTAAGTGTGAGCACCATATACAATGGGCTGAAATAAAGTCTAGGGTAATATGATTCATTTGGTCCCTCAGGTTCGCCGAATAGGCAGTTGATTCGAGACAGTTTCTTTCCTAAAAGACTCCAGGAATAGAGTAGTTATTGGCTCTTTTGAAAGAAGAATGGGATGATGGTCGAATAGGACCCCACCCACATTACAAGGTAAACTACTTTCCTGAAGACTAAAACAGAGAATAGGCCACTTAACCACAGATCTCTATCAAGTTGTTATCCTTGAATAAAATATCTGAGACTGTGTGTTGGTCGACCTCCCACTGGATTCTCTGCAGATATATATATATAAACACAGTAGCACATTTCTCTACGACAACAAACAGTGTAACACTGGTCACGTAGACAATGAAAAACTCTCCTGACGAACATATATGTTTATTGACAGACTCATAAGCTGGTATCTGAGACTCTGTCTCCCGTACACTCTATATAAACCTCAACCAAAAATATACATTCTCAAATAATGTATGTACTGATAATCTAAAAACATCAGGAGAATGTAGAGTCCCTCCACACCGGGCTTCTCTACACTGTCTTTCTTCTCCCACACCAACAGTTCGATGATGACACTTATACTGTTCTACCCTACTCCTCTTCCTCTTCTACCGCTAAAACAGCTGGGCTCTCCCATCCTAATTTTGACCAAACTCCACACTGTGCCACTGAGGTAAACAAAGGTTCTCTGGATACTGATCAAGGTAATGGTGATGCGGATCGTTGTTATTGATAAAAGTCAGTCATGATTGACCAACAAAAAAGAGGAACTGTTCTCAAATGGTCCCTTCTATAAAATTGATGATGGTGCATGACTTGAAGTCTGGATCACTCATTCTGGACTTGGTTTCGAGAGGATAAAACTATATCTGCATAAAATAAGGGATTGCAACCCTTGATAAAAACGTCCATCAGTTAGGACAAGTTGTAGCACGAATGCTCCAACGACGTACTGGAGGATGTTGATAAAGGAAGGACTCTCCCTGAGTATGGGTCAGAAGCCAGTTGAATCTCTCCTAGGTGATTTCCAGTAACTTGGTAAGACATGCATGCGTAATCGTGGAAAACGATGAAGTCTCGAAATGTCTCAGCACGACATTTAACAACCTTAGAGAAGTGTAGCTGGGTTCATATGTAATGTAAATTATGATGACCTCCCAGAAGAAAAGAACCATTCCATCTGTGACTGCGGCATATCTATACCACTCTCAACAAAGTTGCTGGGGTTCCAGCGAACGAAGAACTCTCTATGCGTTTGTGTCATCTCTGGCTGAACCTCGATATGCGGCTTCCCGGAATATAAATGGGTACCTGCTTCGTCGCAAGAAAAAGAGGAATCCACAATGTCACAGTGGGGACATTGTACCACAGGAAGATCCGTGCTGATTTCGACGTTCACTCCAATAAGTATGACTCTTCACATCGAGAGACACCTCCAGTCCATAAGTTGCAGAATATACTTCTTGATATTACAAGGATGAAATGAGCGCCATCTCTCTTCACCTGCCATGCGGAGTTGAACCAAAAATGGAGATAACTCCGTCTGGAGTTTCGTCCAGGTCTTGATGAAAAATAGGGGATTATTTCCCCCGGCCTCCCATTAATTGGAAGGAATGACGGAGGTCCCTACGTGCAGACTGATTTCTCCGCTGCACACCCAAGCCAATAAAGTGTTGACTTAGAAAAAAAAATCATCAAGATGGTGTAGACAAAAAGCGGCTTAGATCTAGCCAAAATTTAGACCGAACTGTTCCCCGTCGGTTGCCTCAGTTGCCAATGCAACATAGAGGCGAAACTGGCCCTACAAAGGGCTACACCCGCTCCCAGAAAAAAAACACGTCTACATGGTTGGGACTCCGAGACTCAAGTCCCCAGGTCTGGTCCCGCCGGGAAGTTTTAGCAGACCATTCCAGAACATTCTGAGCTCCGCCTGCATTCCATGCCTCTTTCTGAGTACTGGCATTCGTGACCAAAAAAGGTAGTGTCGGTCTTGTATACACGAAATCCGGCGTTCCCAGAACTGCTCTTACTAATTGGCTGTAAGTTGGCGCGACTGAGGACATATATGTCACAGAAGTCCCCCCATTCAACTGGTTGCTTACAGCCAGTAAAAATCAGTTAAGCCAACTTCCAGACTCCACCTGGTAACCACCTCCTCTGCTCCTTGGTGTCTCTCATAAACTCTCCACTTCCGCCTGAGTTGTCCAAACCACTCCTCCCAGCTCACAAATTCTTCTGCTATAGATCACACATCTTCCCCTTCCTGAGCCACCTGCATTCATATTCTGAAGGGATATGGGCTAACTCAGGGATAAAATAGAGGTTTTTTTCGACCTCTAAAGATGTGTGAAAACGGAAAAGGGACGACTCCAGGGGTCACCTCTGTCCTCACAACATCAAAAAAAATAGAAATCCCATCCGTAAATTCCCACCGTCGGATGCCGATTCTATTCAAAGAGAAATGTTAGATTCCTTCCGCTAACTCCATCACGTCGGCATACAGAACTGATAAAAAGAGACTAGCACTTCGTGCTAAAATATAGTCCTCTTTTGCCCTCCACCAAGAATCAAAAAAAAAGAAAAGCGGCTGCCGCCGACAACAGGAGTTAACCATAAAGCGTCCTCTATGACTCCATTTAATTCTGGCGATGCGCAATAAAACTTAGTTCCGAGGTTTACTTTAGGTAAATGTTGCTCTGTTTATGACAAATTTGGGAAAGGCCACATTCTCTTCCCTCCAACACCGATGTCTATCGTTGAGACCAAGCTAAATCTACTCAGTTCGTTATAGTCTAACTCGGCTGCCTTGTTGACATAATCTCAACTCAACACCAAGAATTTCCGGTCGTCAGTAAAGTACAATGCATTGGTTGTGAATGGTTCAATGTTTATCAACCGCCTGAGGCCCTTCCGGTGTATGCACTACTTCCTTCATGGCGTCTAACCTGCAGGTATTCCCCGGAATGTTCAAGGCAGCTAAACAAACGCCCAGTTCCATTTCACCCCGCCTCCTCCTATTATGACGGGCTTGTCCGTACTAGTAATGCAGTGTTGGCGCGAACTCGAAACCAGGTCAACTTTGCATTACCTTCTCCTCTGACCTAGATTCCAATCACGTGGCGATCCGGACATGATAACACGTGAAGAAAAATTACTCTCAGCCTTTAGCACCTCGAGGTGACGGTTTTTTTTTTTTTAAATGTCAGGCTATAGAGAATAATTTTAAAAGACCTCTTGTGCGGGTAGCAGCGAAGTCAAAAGTCTACGATCCGTAGACCACCAAGAGATTCTAGTCCGAAATAAAACTCTCTTGTATAAAAAACCCGGAAGATAATAATAATGTGCACGGATTTCCGGTGTTTCCTGCTGGCGAAGAAAAGAGACGATCCTTTCTTAGTCATTTTACCTCGCTAAATGGATGATAAAGATTAAACTCAGCAGTATAGAAATGGAAAGAGGGCCGAGCTCTGCCACTCTCTCACTCTGCCATACGGGAAGACGTAGTCTCCTCGAGCGTTCCATATAGATAGATATGGAGATGAATATGACAGTCCATGAAACTATTCTGGAAAGCTAAAGCTGCCGGCATGTTTCATGATCCTCTGAAATGAGAATAAAAGAAAAGCGTCGACGCCGCGGGCTGTGTCATCCCTTAGTAAATTGGAGAGTAAATAGGTGGGGTCTCTCGTAAAAAGGCCGTACGACAACTTTTCATAAATCGGGATAATGCGATCACATATCTGATGATATGAGTACACACTAACTCTTATTTGACGGTCCCAAAATAGGAAGTTGATGTAACTTCTATTGCGAAAAGCACGAGACGTCTTGGTAAAGGTTCCCGATATTCAACTACCCGCCTTTCGATAGGGTTAGCACAACCCTTCTAAGCAAAATGCAGCTGAAAAAAAAACCTCCGGGCCCAAAAGTGACACGGAAGGTCGACCCGCCCAAAAATTTACGGTGCTGATCTATATATAAACCGGATGTGGCAAATAAGGTCATGGGTTGTCCCGAAGAATGTTCCCTACCTTACGCCGCCGGCAGTTCACACTTGTAGATTATAACGAAAGGGATGAAGAAAAAAAAATCGGAATTCCCGACTAGGGTTTACGCTCGGTAAAAATACTGTTGCGTCCTTCCTTTCTGTCTACAGTGGAACAATATGACGGGGAACGCTTGGTCTACTTTCCTAAGAGGGGTATTAAAATGATGGATATAATTCCCTGGCTCCCTAACCAAATATATGGGTATTAAAAAAAATTTTACAAGAAGCTTTACGGGAAATGAACTAGTTGCCTAAGTCCTATAAAAAATAGGATTGCCTTTGTGTTGCTGGTGAAATACAACCAATTAAAATAATACCAGATTGTTATGGCAATAGTTATGGCACAAATGTTGGCACAAATCACATGGCAAAAAATTTGACAACTAGTTAATACACATAAGTGGTCATATGTGATCAGATGTTGATATAAAAAACTCTCACATAATCAAAATTCACGTATGGACCATCAAAACACCATCTGTGACCATCATTACTCAGATGACGTCACATGAACAATCTATCAACTCAACGCCGCTCCACCTGTGAGATAACATAGAATTTTCCAGGTCAGTACCAGCAACCTCAAATTATTAGGAAGAATCTGAACTCGATCATATTGAAAGAGGGAAGAAAACAATCCCCCGGCGAGCAACCCAATTTATGTGGGATAATAAGTGTGAGCACCATATACAATGGGCTGAAATAAAGTCTAGGGTATATGATTCATTTGGTCCCTCAGGTTCGCCGAATAGGCAGTTGATTCGAGACAGTTTCTTTCCCAAAAGACTCCAGGAATAGAGTAGTTATTGGCTCTTTTGAAAGAAGAATGGGATGATGGTCGAATAGACCCCACCCACATTACGAGGTAAACTACTTTCCTGAAGACTAAAACAGAGAATATGCCACTTAACCACAGATCTCTATCAAGTTGTTATCCTTGAATAAAATATCTGAGACTGTGTGTTGGTCGACCTCCCACTGGATTCTCTGCAGATATATATATATATATATATATAAACACAGTAGCACATTTCTCTACGACAACAAACAGTGTAACACTGGTCACGTAGACAATGAAAAACTCTCCTGACGAACATATATGTTTATTGACAGACTCATAAGCTGGTATCTGAGACTCTGTCTCCCGTACACTCTATATAAACCTCAACCAAAAATATACATTCTCAAATAATGTATGTACTGATAATCTAAAAACATCAGGAGAATGTAGAGTCCCTCCACACCGGGCTTCTCTACACTGTCTTTCTTCTCCCACACCAACAGTTCGATGATGACACTTATACTGTTCTACCCTACTCCTCTTCCTCTTCTACCGCTAAAACAGCTGGGCTCTCCCATCCTAATTTTGACCAAACTCCACACTGTGCCACTGAGGTAAACAAAGGTTCTCTGGATACTGATCAAGGTAATGGTGATGCGGATCGTTGTTATTGATAAAAGTCAGTCATGATTGACCAACAAAAAAAGAGGAACTGTTCTCAAATGGTCCCTTCTATAAAATTGATGATGGTGCATGACTTGAAGTCTGGATCACTCAATCTGGACTTGGTTTCGAGAGGATAAAACTATATCTGCATAAAATAAGGGATTGCAACCCTTGATAAAAACGTCCATCAGTTAGGACAAGTTGTAGCACGAATGCTCCAACGACGTACTGGAGTTGTTGATAAAGGAAGGACTATCCCTGAGTATGGGTCAGAAGCCAGTTGAATCTCTCCAGGTGATTTCCAGTAATTGGTAAGACATGCATGCGTAATCTGGGAAAACGATGAAGTCTCAAATGTCTCAGCACGACATTTAACAACCCTAGAGAAGTGTAGCTGGGTTCATATAAACTGAAGACTATGACGACCTCTCAGAAGAAAAGAACCATTCCATCTGTGACTAAAGCACAGACTCTCAACAAAGTTGCTGGAGTTTCCAGCGAACGAAGAACTCTCTATGCGTTAGGGTCATCTCTAGCTGAACATCGATATGCGGCTTCCCAGAATATAAATGGGTACCTGCTTCGTCGCAAGAAAAAGAGGAATCCACAATGTCGCAGTGGGGACATTGTACCACAGGAAGATCCGTGCTGGTTTCGAAGTTCACTCCAATAAGTATGACTCTTCACATCGAGAGACACCTCCAGTCCATAAGTTGCAGAATATACTTCCTGATATTACAGGGATAAAATGGGCGCCATCTCTCTTCACCTGCCATGAGGAGTTGAACCAAAAATGGAGATAACTCCGTCTGGAGTTTCGTCCAGGTCTTGATGAAAAATAGGGGATTATTTCCCCCGGCCTCCCAGTAATTGGAAGGAATGACGGAGGTCCCTAAGTACAGACTGATTTCTCCTCTGCACACCCAAGCCAATATTGTTTTGACTTGGAAAAAAAATCATCAAGATGGTGTAGACAAAAAAGCGGCTTAGATCTAGCCAAATATCAGACCAAACTGTTCCCCGTCGGTTGCCTCATTTGCCAATGCAACATAGAGGCGAAAATAGCCCCCCCAAAAAGGGCTACACCCTCCCGGGAAAAAATACACGTCTACATGGTTCGAACGGCTAGACTCAAGTCAATATGGCTGGTCCCGCCTGGAAGTTTTACCAGATTATTCCAGGCTATTCTGAGCTATGGGCACATTCCTTGCCTCTATCTGAGTGCTGGCATTCCTTCCCATACAAGGTAGTGCCAGTCTCTCACACATGAAATCAGTCGTTCCAAGAACCGCTATTAATAATCGTCTGTAAGCTGGCGCGAACTGGGACATTATGTCACAGTCTCTAGCCTTTGACTGTCCCCAATCTACCTACATCTTTGTCTCTCTTTGTCTGGTACCATTTCTGTGAATCTCCCAACACCCCTACGACCCCATTTCTGTGAATCTCCCAGCACCTTTACGACCCCATTTCTGTGAATCTCCCATCACCCCTACGACTTAATTTCTGTGAATCTTCCAACACCCCTACCACCCCATTTCTGTGAATCTCCCATCACCCCTACCACCCCATTTCTGTGAATCTTCCATTACCCCTACGACCCAATTTCTGTGAATATCCCATCACCCCTACGATCCCATTATCTTTCAATCTTCTACCGACCCCTGTGACCCCATCATGTTGAGAATCACCGACCTCACTAGAGGACTAATCCCGTTTGGCAGGTCAAAGTTCACGAAGATCGACATGAGAGACCGCATCTAGCCAGCAGAGAAGCCCCTTCTGTAGAACATTGAGACCCGAAGACCGGGGCTTGTCTCGTCTTACCTGTGCTAACACCACGTAGATCACGATTACCTGAGCTCGATCAACTCCAGGTGAACATTTCAGTCACCCCCCCCCCCCCTCCTTCCTACAGTTGTCGAACCGATGACCCTTGACCGCGAGTGCATGGAGAGGTGTGAGGTGGGGGGAGTGTGAGGTGGGGGTATGAAGTGGGGCGTGAGATGGGAGTGTGGTGGGAGTGTGAGGTGAGGTGGTAGTGTGAGGTGAGGTGAGAGTGTGAGGTATAGGTGGGAGGTGGGGGTATGAAGTGGGGTGTGAGGTGGGAGTGTGGTGTAAGGTGGGAGTGTGGTGTGAGGTTGGAGTATGGTGTGTGGTGGGAGTGTGAGGTGGAGGTAGGAGTGTGAGGTGGAGGTGTGAGGTGGCGATTGAGGTGGGAGTGTAAGATGGGAATGTGAGGTGAGGTGGGAGTGTGATGTGGGGATTGAGGTGGGGGTGTGAGGTGGAGGTGTGAGGTGGAGGTGTGAAGTGGGGATTGAGGTGGGGGTGTGAGGTTGGGATTGAGGTGGGGGTGTGAGGTGTGAGGTGGAGGTGTGAGGTGGCGATTGAGGTGGGAGTGTGAGGTGGGAATGTGAGGTGAGGTGGGAGTGTGATGTGGGGATTGAGGTGGGGTGTGAGGTGGAGGTGTGAAGTGGGGATTGAGGTGGGGGTGTGAGGTTGGGATTGAGGTGGGGGTGTGAGGTGTGAGGTGGAGGTGTGAGGTGGCGATTGAGGTGGTAGTGTGAGGTGGGAATGTGAGGTGAGGTGGGAGTGTGATGTGGGGATTGAGGTGGGGTGTGAGGTGGAGGTGTGAAGTGGGGATTGAGGTGGGGGTGTGAGGTTGGGATTGAGGTGGGGGTGTGAGGTGAGGTGGAGTGTGAGTGTGAGGTGGGGGTGTGAGGTGGAAGTGTGAGGTGCGAGTGTGAGGTTGGGCGTGTGAGAGGGGGCGTGCGTGAGGTGGGGGTATGGAGTGGGGTATTAGGTGGGAGTGTGGTGTGAGGGGTGTGCGATGGGAGTGTGAGGTGGAGGTGTGAGGTGGGGATATGAAGTGGGGTGTTAGGTGAGAGTGTGGTGTGGAGTGTGAGGTGGGAGTATGAGATGGAGGTGGGAGTGTGAGGTGGTGATGTCGGGTGGGAGTGTGAGGTGTGGATATAAAGTGGGGTGTGAGGTGGGGATATAAAGTGGGTGTGAGGTGGGGATATAAAGTGGGGTGTTAGGTGGGGGTGTGAGGTGGTGGTGTGAGGTGGGAGTCTGAGGTGGTGGTGTGACGTGGGAGTGTGAGGTGTGGACATAAAGTTAGGTGTGAGGTGGGGGTGTGAGGTGGTGGTGTGAGGTGGGAGTGTGAGGTGTGGACATAAAGTTAGGTGTGAGGTGGGGGTTTGAGGTGGGGGTGTGAGGTGTGGACATAAAGTTAGGTGTGAGGTGGGGGTGTGAGGTGGGAGTGTGAGGTGTGGACATAAAGTTAGGTGTGAGGTGGGGGTGTGAGGTGGGAGTGTGAGGTTGGGGTGTGAGGTGTGAGTGTGAGGTGGGGTGGTGAGGTGGTGGTGTGAGGTGGGGGTGTCAGGCAGACAAACGTACAGAGAGATAGGCTGGCAAACAGACACGGAAACCAGACAGACAAGCAACTAAACAAACAGGCAGCAGACATACAGACGTATAGAACAGCATGTAGACACTCAGACAAACGGACAAGTAGATAGACAGATAGAGACATAATAACACGTAGACACACTGACAACCAAAGAGACAGACATCAATACGGCAGGCAGACCAAGAGACAAACAAGCAAGCAAAATGATAGACCGACAAATAGACAAATGGACGGACAAGCAGAGAGACAAACTGGCAGGCAGACAGACAGACAAACAGAGAGATTGACAAAACGAACTGACAGACAGAAACATGACACAGACGCCGACACAGACAGCAACTCTGCCACAAACAACTACTGTCATCCTTCTACAGAAATCCTAATCGCCTAATCCCCACTCCGCTGTCTGCAAAATCCCACACACTTAAACCCACGGCCAGGAAATATATCCCTGAGCAAACTTTAAAAAAGCAACACCCATTATCATGTCATATTTCAGCAGTTTTTCAAGCCAAACAGGCATACAGTGTAATACGTCTCGGGGTATTAGATTATTCTGGTGTCGCGCTTCACACTGGTGCTGTGCAAGAGAAAGGAAGGTGTAGCGGTGAAGTATAAAATGAATTCATGGTACGGATAAATAACATAACAAATATTGCTTGGCATTTATTGTGGGAAGAGGGAGGGGGTCACATGCAAGGAAGGGTATGGACAACGAGACATTTTATTTCATGGCACAAACTGGCACTTAAGCAATACCCCATGTAGGGCCCTTGAGGATTGAGCAGTGCATAGAAGTAAATAGAAATAAGTAGAAGTCAGTGCACACTTTAAAATATTGCTTGTTAGTTGCAGGACGTCGCGATCAATCCCCGGTTTACTTTTTTTTTAAAGGCAATCAAAGCTAAGTTGACTTTTAAAGACAATTTTACGTTCAGTAGTTTGCCATTGCTTTCTGAACGAGAAGTCAACCCTTAAATCCAGCCGATCGGTGTGTGGATTGAACCGAATGCGCTAGACAATAGACAAATATACGCCACACGCCATGGGCTTAATGGCTGTGGACAGACATGATCACCAACGCCACACGGCATGGACTATAAGAAGATTTGCAGGACAGGAGCATAAGACTGTGGACAGACATGATCACCAACATCACACGGCATGGACTATAAGAAGATTGGCAGTACACGAGACAGAAGGTTGTGGACAGACATGATCACCAACACCACACGGCATGGACTATAAGAAGATTGGCTGTACATGAGATAGAAGGCTGTGGAGAGACATGATCACCAACACCACACGGCATGGACTATAAGAAGATTGGCTGTACATGAGATAGAAGGCTGTGGAGAGACATGATCACCAACACCACACGGCATGGACTATAAGAAGATTGGCAGTACACGAGACAGAAGGTTGTGAACAGACATGATCACCAACACCACATGGCATGGACTATAAGAAGATTGCCTTATAAGTGTATATTCACCAAGAATAGGTGAAGTCACACACACACACACGCGCGCGCGCGCGCGCGCATTCACACACAGTGAGAGAGTTCGGGCAGCGATGTGACTTCCAAAGATTCCAATTCCCTTGTCCTGGTGTACAAATGCGCATGTTCACCCCTGGGGATTCTTAGTATTGTCCGGCTACCCCACCCCTTTATTTTATGTCCTCTAGTTTATGTACCAGTATTCTATGGAGACCCCCACGCCTTTATTTTATGTCCTCTAGTTTATGTCCCAGTATTCTATGGAGACCTCACGTCTTTATGTCGTCTAGTTTATGTCTTAGTATTTTATAGAGAAACCACGTATTTATGTCCTCTAGTTTATGTTTTAACATTCCATGGAGCCCCTTTATTTTCTCATATACAAGTCTATAATACATAAGAAAACACAAACAATAGATTACACGAGATTATATTTAATGCGAGCCTGGCATATTTCGTGCTTCTCCCTCAGGTACATCAAATTACTTTGTGAATATGTGTGTTGAAGGATCTATCTTATTGCTTTAGTTTATGCTGTGTGATTTCCACAGTATGTACCTGAGGAGTGCAGCGAAATATACCAGGCAACATATCCTGCAATCAGTTGTTTGTGTCTTCGTTATTAAAAATAACTTAACTTCTAAAATAAAGAGTCTGTATTGAGCTTTACGCATGCGTCAGGCTAACTAGACATCTGTTATTCAAAAACATGAATCAACTACGCATTTAAAAAAAAAAAAAAACTACAAGTATTACTACGCCACTTTTTTCATTCACCTTTTCTGTCCATTCACAATTTAATTGCTAGATTAAAATTAAAACCGAAAAAAGGAACAAAATGGCCGCCACTGAGCATTGAAATGTACACAAAAACGCAATCTCTTAAACAAGAAAATCTGTTTGAGCGCCATGATTAAACACGTTTTACAGGCGAATGGAATTACTTTGCCCCCGAATACCGCTTTCCAGCAACTGGTTTTGTAACTATGCAGTGTGTAAATTCAAAGTAAACTTTCAGGTAGACAAACAGGCACAAAGTCAGCAGAGATCCGTGCATCCCATGTCAAGTTGAATTTATTTTCGGCCTGCAAATTGTAAATTGATCTGGCTAAACATGGCGGCTAGGCACACAGCACGTGGTAATACTTCGGCAGTGATGCGGATAGTGTTTGTTAAGTAAAAATATTTTATCAATAGAATTGAAAGTGTGTATGAAGATAGTCGGACAAAACCGTGCATTGTGTGTTTTTGTAGTCTTCATCTGCCAGTTTTACCTTCTTGTGCTTTGATGTTCTTTATTCGTTTGTCCTTGATATTTCCCGCTTTCTTTGGTGCATCCTTATCTGTGAGCGGGAAAGCAAGGGTACAGACATGATGTTTATGGAAGACCGCATGGCTAGGTGCGCTTGTTTTACGTTGTCGGCAAGTACAAGAATTTTGTGAACAAGACAGAGGGAAACAAAACAGAATCCCAGACAGTTAGAAAAACAGACGGGTAGACAGGCATATAGGCTGGCAGATCAATAGGCAGAGAGGCAGACAGACAACGAGGCAGACATACAGATAGATCGACAGGCAGCCAGACATACTGATGGATAGGTAGACGTTCAGACAGATAGAGAGACCATGAGAGAGAGGGGAGAAAGACAGACAGAAAGACAGACCGAGAGACAGACAGATCTATTTCTTACTGTTGCCGCGTGTCCTTAGACATGTACGTCTAACCTACTATGTCTATTCCTCTTCTGTAGATGCTAAACATCCATTCTACGGTGAGTCTGTTTCTATTAATATTATTATATGCCGATGGTGTGTCCGGCTTTCTGCACGTGTGAGTCTGGCAGGCTGTATAGGCAACCACTCATAAAATGGCATCCCTTACGACCAGCAATAAACTCCATCAACAGACAATTACAACCAGACCATACCATTGTTAAAAACTCAACACAAGGCGGCCCGCTTCTCAATCGCCTGATGCTAAATTCGAACGCAGTATGCGAGTCTGTGAATTGCGTTCGCTATCCTTTCGCAAAGAGTCAGAAACCAAGTGAACAAAGTGATGACTGTGAATCTACGACCATGGCCAGACTGCGTGAACCAAGTGATGACTGTGAATCTACAACCATGGCCAGACTGCTAGAACAGCAAATTAAAAGAGGTGTGGCCAAACAAGAATACGACGCAGGAAGCCAAAGAAGATTGATAAACCAACACAGAACTGGTATTGTTAGCCGCTACACGCTGCGGGATTTGCTGAGGAGGGGATCCGAGCACTTATGGACTGAATGGTTCGATGTGCAATGAGGATGATCTGTCGACTAACTAACTAACTAAAGAATACCCCGAAACAAAATTTTCAGAAAAAAACACACAAAAAACTGAGACTAACACGCTCTCGCACTGTTTCCGCGGCGATGTGAGGGAGATAACAAGACCCCTCAACGTTATCTCCCAGGCACATTTATCATACAGTCCGGTCATTTATCACCGTGATGCCTGCACGATAAATCCACATCGTGGATTTCGTATAATCCACTATAATGATGGATTAGTCGCGCTTGATATGAAATGACAATTTATACACGGAAGATTTCAGAACTGGGTGTACTTCTTTTGTGCGGAGACGCTCTCCCGTCAGGGTAGATTTCGTGTGCCTTATCTGCAATTCCGTCACTGTTTTAGGGTTTATAAGTTCTGGAAATGTCTTTTGTTTTCTTGCAGGTTCTAAAATAAAACCTACACAATATAAAATAGAGGAAACAAAAGAACAACGCACATTTTCATGTTGAAAATGTGAAGCCTGTTTTGGGTAGCAAAGCTCGGATAGTGTGTGAAATACAAACAGTTAGGTCCGTGTAGCTCAGTGGTTCTCAGTGGTCCCCCCCACCCCCTAGTGGGACATTTTAGCGTTTCCAGGGGGGGGGGGTTAAGATTATTTCAAGATCGCGTTAGTACAAGAACCGATTACTTGATATTGTTTTTCCCTCCATGCTTTACGGTTCTGTACGTCTCAATCTTCCAAAATTCATTTTATAAAGTAAGTAGACCCACAAATCACGTTTTATGCGGACGTCTAAACTTGTTTTAGTATGTGCTATTAAATTTAGCTTCCATTATTACGTATACTGTGTAAAAAAAAAAAGGGGGGGGGCGGTTAGGTAGGAAATACGAAAGGGGGGAATGACGTTCTAAAAATATGATGGAGGGGGGCACGGGCCAAATTTTTAGGTAGGACATAGAAAGGGGAGGGGGGATGACGTTCTGAAAATATAGTGAAGGGGGGCACCGGCCAAAAAAGGTTGAGAACCAATGGTGTAGCTCCTGCGAACAGATGAAACATACTAAACACGAGCACTGTGTACAAACCTTACAACGGACTCTATAATGGTGAACATAAATCAAGAGTGAAAATCCCCAAAATAAGAGACAATCCAAAAATGTATTATAATAAAATAAAACATAAGTATTCTAGGACCCAACAAACGACGTTTCGATTATATGCATCTTCATCAGCGACAGGACAACACAAACAGATCTAAAGAAAAAACATAAAATTATAAAATAATATTAAAACGCAACTTTTTGGTTGTCAAGAAGACACAACAGTTGAGGTCAGTTTGGTTTTGAAAGCTGCTCTTTTTCTACAAAGGTTGAGTTCAATTCAGCTGTTAAAAGTGTAAAATAAGAAATGTGTTGCCAACAGTGTGCAAACAGTCAGATGTGAATATATAGAGGGAAGTCAGCAGAGTGATACAGTGGCATCTACAACAATACAGTGGAGTCTGGATAAGTAGAAGTCGCAGAGGCCGAAGGAATTTGTTCTACTTATCAGAAATTCTACTTATCCAGACTGCGTACATATTTACACTAATGTACACTAATATCATGCAGTAGCATTGAGTAAAATGATTGTACCACTTAGGAAACAGTTAGTGAACAAATAAATAGCAATACAATATCAGAAATGTTGAAATGTTGAATTATTTTAGAAAGCGGAACATTAAAGTCCTATGAAAATTTCCAAATTAATTAAAGAAAAAGTATGTGATTTTGCTTTGCTTCTTGACTTGTGAACAATGTCTTTCCGTGGCCTATTTAAAGACACAAAATGGTGCATCATTTGAACATCCAGTCTGCATCATGTAAATGTCAATTTTATCAATCCATGCCAAAATACCTGACTGCGATACAGGTTGTGCTTGCAGCTAAAGCAGGTCTGAGCAAGTCTTGTATCCATGAGTGAGTCGTTGCTTCGTCGACTGATTGTTTCTCTCCACACACATTCTTGTACGTGATCCAATGTCGTTTCTTGAAACGATCCAACCAGCCAGCACAACAACTCCAGTCTGTCTGACCTTCAAGACGTTCAAATTCTTCTGCTTTCTCAATAAGTAAAGGCCCATTTACTGGTACATTTGCCGATCTAATCACAGTGAACCATTTTAAAAGGGCAGCATCAACAAAATCACACGCGGTAGTTTTAGCTCGCTGTCTATCACTGTCGATTTGACATTCGAAAAACAATTTTCTGTAGCGGTCTTTATGCTTTACAATGCCGGAAAATGTCAATGTTGGAATACTAATTTCTCTAGCTATATTCACTTTCTTCTTCCCACTATGTTCAACCTCTTCCAACAGCTCAATCATTCTTTCTAAAGTTAAAGTCATTGTTGACATGTAGTGAGATATCGTATGTGCGAGATTGTTGTTCTCTGGGCTGACTAAAAATCATTCTTTCGCGAAACAATTTTGTGTGTGTGTTTTGGTTGTGAAATGAACAGTTCGACTTAAACATGAACATTTATATAGTCGGTATTCATTTTTATGTTCGACTAATCCGAAAATTCGAGTTAACCGAATTCGACTTATCAGTAATTTTTATACAAAGATAAAGAGGGATCTTGGCCGGGACCAAGCCAATAACGTCAACTTAAGTGAAATTCTAGTTATCCGAGTTCGACTTAAGTGGACTCGACTGTATTGATTCCCGCTGGGTGGATGCATCACATAGAGTTAATTCACCTGACTTTCAATTTTAAGCCTAATGAAATTGTTAGAGAAGCATGGCTTAAAATTGAAAGCCAGTTAATAAACTCTCTGGGATGCATCCACCCAGCGGGAATTAGTACTGTTGTTGGTGCAAATGTATAACTCCCACTTCATCACTCTCTATTTCGCTGTATTTCTCTTCGATTCTCTTTCAACGCATCTCTTTAAATTTCTCTCGCTTTCTCTCTTTCTCCCTTTCTCTCTCTTTCTCGTGCGTGCGCTCGCTCTCTTTCCATCTCTCTTGCACTCGCACTCCTCACTCTTCCTTCCTCCTGTTCTGTCTCTCTCTCCTTCCCTTCTCTCTCCCTCTCTCACTGTCCCTCTCTCGCTCTTACGCTTCCCCCCCCCCCCCACCCTCCCTCCAGCGACGGCCATCTTGAAGTTGTCACGCTAGCATCTTGCATGTTCATGTCACCTTCACCTCATGTTCTCATTCACTTGAGCTGACCTATGACGCTTTACCCAGCATTCCTGCACCGGCGGATTACTACGCCACACCAACAGACAGTGGTCCGGTGTAATACTCCGCGACGCAAACACAGACTGCATCAGAAGTAGTCCCGGCCTGACGTGATAAATGCACGTTACAACGTATTGCTCAACAAACCGCGCCTTTATTGTCACGTGACCTGGTCTAATCCAGCTATGCCGGAGTACACTTATGGGTCAGAAACACAGCCGCCTTCATTGTGGCTCATGATGGACACTTATAGCATGAAATAGTATGAGAAATACAATGACAGGTAATGACCCGAGACGGCGTTGTGGTGAAGCGCTGCCAGCTCAATTCGTAATCCCGCATACCGCGTTGTAAACACAGCTGCGAGCGATTTGGAAGCAGATCATTTTGCGTTGATTTTCATACAATGGTATGAGTGCCGTCGTTCAGTAAACTTACCAAGAAATTACAACAGCTACAAATGCTGGGGTTGACTGCGACGTCCATTGAAATGATATGCAACTAACTGTTATTTGATGACCGGGACCCACATGACATATATGTGTATAAATATGCTACATAGCCCTACAAGACGTCTCCATAAACCTCAAGATGATTGTCTAGGTGCCCACGTGACATGTCTGTGTATAAATATGCTCCGTGTCCTTGCAGGACGTCGCCATGAACTCCACGATGATTGTCCGGGCAATTGAAAATTCAGTAGTCGGCCATGGTTTTCTTGATGAGAAAGAAGTCCACATTTAGTACGAACTGAACAATGTGTGGAGTGAACACACTACCCCGGCGTCAGCCCAACACTAAACACCAACAGAAAGTGGGTTAGTACCGTTTACTTTCAAAATGAGAATGCAGGAGACAACAAGAGCTTTCATCGAGCTACAAAATGTGTGGAAGTTAAAGGGCAATAAATCTACAACAAACAAAGGGCAATAAATCTACAACAAACACGGAATATGTAACTCAAACGTCAGTTCAGTACTGCCGCGTGTCATGGACACGGTGAATGCCTAAAGCAATTACTAATACAACAGGCTGGCCGTAAGCATGTAGCCTCACTATGAAGAAGTATCAGAGAAGTTGTACCTAATCACATTCACAACCCTTCGTATTTGCACTGAACGTGTGAAGTATGCGTGTGTTTCCTCAACTGGTTTTCCCGCTATGGTGCACGGTGCTACACACCATACTAGTCGGACGTGCTGGTCAAACGATTTCTCATGACATTTGTGAAGTCAGAGGCCGGGGCTGTGATAAAATTCCTCGGGAAAACACTATCATCGTGTAGCAGGTTCCTTGCAGAACTTCGCAATCATCGCGGCCCGCCGAACAGGTTCTCTATTTCTTTCCATGTCCTCGTGCACCCTCATGTTCAAGGTTTTCTTTCCATGCTTCTGTCCTTGTGCATCCTCATGTCCAAGGTTATTTCTGTCCATGTCTCTGTTCTCGTGCACCCTCATGCCCAAGGTGTCTTTAGGGGTGGGGGTGGCGTTCACTTTGAACTCAATCGTAGTCCGTACACGTGCTACTACTACTAGAGCTCCCAACTGATGTTTGCCCGTTTACTTTTCCCAGTGTACACGCTCCGACTTCTGAGGTACTTGTAATTTTCTGCCCCAACCCAGGGACAGGAAGTCAACATTTTAGTCCAACTGACCGGTGTAGGGGTTGAACCTTCTACCTTGGCATCAGCACACCGGAAGTTCAAGGGCGAGAGTCGTATGCTTACTCTGGCCTTGCCAGACCCAGGCTGACAGGAACATTCAAGCACCTCGTCGAGTTGTATACGAGTGGATAACTCGAAAGATGATATTTTTATAACAACAACAACAACAACAACAACAACACAACAACAACAACAACAATAATAATAACAACAACAATAACAACAACAGAAGAATGGGAAATAGAAAACATGGTGAGTGTGTGACGGGCATCGTAGCCCCTCCACAACATTCGTGTTCGTTGTTGTGGCGTAGTACGGTTGAGTGGCCTCTGTTCACACCCACCACAACCACGTTGTGCGCTATGGATTTATCTTTTTATAGACGTGCGGACAGTCAGTAAGACATGCTGACAGGTCTATAGACAGGCAGGCAGACGTGATGATAGACGTATAGACAGACAGGCAGACGTGATGATAGACGTATAGACAGACAGGCAGACATGATGATAGACGTATAGTCAGACAGGCAGACATGATGATAGACGTATAGACAGACAGGCAGACATGATGATAGACGTATAGACAGACAGGCAGACATGATGATAGACGTATAGACAGACAGGCAGACATGATGATAGACGTATAGACAGACAGGCAGACATGATGATAGACGTATAGACAGACAGGCAGACATGATGATAGACGTATAGTCAGACAGGCAGACATGATGATAGACGTATAGACAGACAGGCAGACATGATGATAGACGTATAGACAGACAGGCAGACATGATGATAGACGTATAGACAGACAGGCAGACATGATGATAGACGTATAGACAGACAGGCAGACATGATGATAGACGTATAGACAGACAGGCAGACATGATGATAGACGTATAGACAGACAGGCAGACATGATGATAGACGTATAGACAGACAGACAGACATGATGATAGACGTATAGACAGACAGGCAGACATGATGATAGACGTATAGTCAGACAGGCAGACATGATGATAGACGTATAGACAGACAGGCAGACATGATGATAGACGTATAGACAGACAGGCAGACATGATGATAGACGTATAGACAGACAGGCAGACATGATGATAGACGTATAGACAGACAGGCAGACATGATGATAGACGTATAGACAGACAGGCAGACATGATGATAGACGTATAGTCAGACAGGCAGACATGATGATAGACGTATAGACAGACAGGCAGACATGATGATAGACGTATAGACAGACAGGCAGACATGATGATAGACGTATAGACAGACAGGCAGACATGATGATAGACGTATAGACAGACAGGCAGACATGATGATAGACGTATAGTCAGACAGGCAGACATGATGATAGACGTATAGACAGACAGGCAGACATGATGATAGACGTATAGACAGACAGGCAGACATGATGATAGACGTATAGACAGACAGGCAGACATGATGATAGACGTATAGACAGACAGGCAGACATGCTGCTAGACGTATAGTCAGGCAACATGATAAACTGACGGACATAGATGATGCTAGACGTATAGACAGATAGATAGACAGACGTATAGACAGACAGAAAGACAGATGTATAGACAGACTGATAGACGCATAGATAAACAGATTTATAGACGTATAGACATACAAGAAAGCATGTTTAAACAGACAAGCTGATAGACGTATAGACAGGCAGGCAGATAGGCTGATAGACATAAAGTCATACAGACTGACAGATGTATTGTTAGACAGACAGACGTATCGTATAGACAGACAGGCAGACAGACGTATAGTTAGACAGACGTAAAGACAGACAGGCAAACAGACGTATAGTTAGACAGACGTATAGACAGACAGGCAGACAGACGTATAGTTAGACAGACAGACGTATAGACAGACAGGCAGACAGACTATAGACAGGCAGGCTGACAGACTTATAGAAAGACAGGCTGACAGACAATCAAACAAACATACATCTGTAGATTGCTGGCATTTAACATCCCTCGACACGTGGACATCTTTCAGATAAGGTCGAATAGTCCGCGGTCTTATCAACTTGTCAACATTAGAAAATATACACACACAATAGAATATGTATATATCGTAAATACAGAGACTGGTATACGCGTTGTGGCATCTAAAGGCTTGTCTAGTATATTTACACCCACCTTGTATGATATATTGGGTGAAGGCTGGGGTATTTATGAACGTATTTGAGTGCAGTTAAAATGATTCTTTATAAACCACAATGTTGACACTTTCACATGGAAGTGCCTCAGCCGTCACCAATTGCCTCTAGGAATACCTAGATCAGCTACAGCAGATCAACTGAGCCGTTGGGATGTTCCAGGGCTGCCAACAGCCGAAAGGTCAACAGGCTGAGTAGCCATAACAACAACAACAACAACAACAACAACAACAGCAATAAAAACAACAATAACAGCAACAATAACAATAATAATAATGATAGCGACAATAACAGCAACAATAACAACAATAACAATAGCAACAATAACAACAACAATAACATCAATAATAACAATAACAAAAACAATTACAACAACAACAATAACGATAACAATAATTTATAAGACTGTTTTTGGAGTTCAGCATGGCCGAATGGATCAGAGCGCTTGCTCTTAAACTTCCGGTGTGCTGATGTCGAGGTAACGGGTTCAACCCCTACACCAGTCAGCTTGACTAAAATGTTGATTTCTCTACCTTGACTTAGGAACGTTAATTACAAGTACCTTAGAAGTCGGACTGCGTTCGACTAATGGCGAGGGACACTGGTGATAAATAATCAGGCCACTGCTACCAGAAGTGGTAGCACGTGAATGGATCTTCTTGAGTTCAAAGCCTACCAACTGGGGAAAAAATAAGACTGTTTACTAACTACCACTTTAATCTTAATATGGCAATTTTATTTCTGCGACCAAAGAAAGCAAATCGCATACACTAAATTGCATGTTTTTATTCCCCTTTATAGGCATCATTTCTTGTGAAGAATTTATGATGACTCTCCCACAAACAGTCTGTGATCGCATGCCCGCGGAGATTTCAAATAACGCCATATTGGCCACGCCAACATGGCCGACACCCCGCTAAGAATTTTAAACCGCCTTTTGACAAAAATCCAATTTCCCAGTCATGGCGGCTCAAGACAGGAAACCTAGCTCCGCGACCTATTCAGATCGGTGTGGTAATGTTTCATACTTGACTACAACAGTACATTAAAACTGTAGAGTTTGGAGAAAGTTTATAATTTAATTGAAAACAAATCCACTGCGTGTTTCTCTGTTGCCAGAACGGATAAAAGTGTTATGTACTTATGAAATAAAATGCCGCTATTTGGCGTGAATGTAAACAAATTATGTATTAATATCGCGTAGACAATGAAGGGATGGTCTGTGGTTGTATGTAAATTTCTTATGTGAAGTAAATTGTGTTTCTCAGCAGGGGTGGTCGTAGAATCAGCTGGTGGTGGGGTCTGGTTCAAAACCGGATTATTTGATGGGCGCCTGGATGTGCCAGAGTTGTAATACTAAATTGGCCAAATACAAGTCACACTGCTAAATCTGGATTACTTTACATTTGATTAACTACGCCAACATAAGCCAAACTTAGGTAATATCATTGGCTCTCGGGGATGTACTTGAACTGGCGACAATACACAATCTGGAACGCCGCGGCAATCTTAAGAGGATTACCTTTGGGAGTGGTCAGGTCTGGTCCAAAACACCTTTGGGAACGTTTTATCATAGGGTTTTATATAGCCAAGGTCAGGGACATGAGCATTTATTGCATCTGTATCGTCTGCTGTACGGAACGTCTTTATAACAACTTTACAGTGGGCCACCAACTCTTTGTGATTATGATTATTATCATCATCAACATTATCATCATCACCATTATCATCATCATTCTCATTATATTCATCATCATCATCATCATCATCATCATCATCATCATCATCACCATCACCACCACCATCATCATCATCATCATTTCATCATCACCATCATCATCATCATCATCATCATTATCACCACCATCATCATCATCATCATCACCATCATCATCATCATCATCATCATTATCACCATCATCATCATCATCATCATCATCATCATCACCACCACCACCACCACCATCACCAGTATCATCATCATCATCATCATTACGATTATCATCGTCACTTTCATCGCACCCACCAACACCATCATCATCACGATCATCACCCTCACCATTACATGCCTACCCAGCTGGTATGGTCGATCACATCTCTACAGAACCCCCGCTCTCCAATACTATTTAATAACTCAATGAGGGTTCAAAACCCAAATAGCTGGAACAGGAGGCGAGCTTCAAGCCATTATATCCCCCCTGGTTCCCCCTCCTTCAGCAAAATATGTAAAATAGAGAAAGGCATTGTGGCCGACACCCGTTCCGTGTGTGGACACAATTTATGGAGATGTCAATAAGCTTCTGTTGAGTGCTGTTTGTTTTTTATTTCAATGATTCATTCATATTGAATGTCTGGAAGAAGAAGAAGAAGAAGAAGAAGAAGAAGAAGAAGAAGAAGAAGAAGAAGAAGAAGAAGAAGAAGAAGAAGAAGAAGAAGAAGAAGAAGAAGAAGAAGAAGAAGAAGAAGAAGAAGAAGAAGAAGAAGAAGAAGAAGAAGAAGAAGAAGAAGAAGAAGAAGAAGAAGAAGAAGAAGAAACAATGTTATCTGGTATTTATGCTAAAAGGCACTTACCATGTCAAGTGGCGGTGGTGTATTGAAAGTTAACATGTTAGACCAGCCAGAAGCCGCAGTTCAAGAGCCATGGCGGGTCAGGCCTTTCACCCCCCCCCCCCCCACCCGAGCCTGTTTCAACAGATAAGACCACACTTCTAACGATATCTAATCCTATGAGATGGTACACGAAAGTTTTTTTTTTTTTAAACCGTCGCCATCTTAAAAATATCGTCTGCAAAAGTTGGACACCATTGTTGCCAGATTTCCTTGAACAACAGCGTGAAAGACTACGCAGCTTCCGGTCTGTGCAGAGATGCAGAGATCAGGTTCCGGTGCTATGGTGGATCTGTCATAAATGCGGGTATCTAAAGTATCTCCTTGGGGATGTTGAGAATTAATTAACATCTAGTGACCTACATTTCGCAGCAGCGCGTGCTTCTGATTTCAAACACAGGCATTCTTCATGAGTGAGAATATACAACATTTCAGACAGCGTGAAATTTTAGCACTGATCCAACAAAATCTATTGTGCATCCCCAGCCGACAAGAATGCTGTAGTTAAAGCAGCCGGCCGCCATTGTGTCAACGTATCGTCTCTGTGATATAAAACCAATTTTAACAGATGGATGTGAAGCATGGACAATTTGCAGACAGGTAAGAAGTGTCTTTCAAGCTACAGAAATGCAGCGTGAGAGGGAGCGTGTGAAATATGCGACGGAGAGACAGCACGAAAAAGTGGGGATGGTTTAAGAGGCCAGAAGACAAAGGGAACTCGTCATAAACATGAGAGGGCGGGGAGGGGGGCACTTAACATTATCTGGCCACATGGTGGGAGAGGGGGGGGGAGAGAAACATGGGGCTGCGTGGCGATATGTTGTAGTTTTAGAGAAAGGCAGAAAGACAGGCAGAGAGAGACAGAGAGACAGAGAGACAGAGAGAGATGAGGCAGAGAGAGGAGGGGGAGAGACAGGCATAGAAAGATCCTAGGGGGGAGAGAGAGAGAGAGGAAGAGAGATATATACCTTTAGGAAGAGAGGGCGACAGAGAGAGACAAAGAAAAGGGTAGAGAGAGGGAGAGGGAGAAAGTGACACAGACAGAGGTAAATATTGAGAGAGAGAGAGAGAGAGAGAGAGAGAGAGAGAGAGAGAGAGAGAGAGAGATGAGGCAGAGAGAGGAGTGGGAGAGACATGCATAGAAAGATCCTAGGGGGGGGGGAGAGAGAGAGAGAGAGAGAGAGAGAGAGAGAGATAGAGACCTTTAGGAAGAGAGGGGGACAGAGAGACACAAAGACAAGGGTAGAGAGAGGGAGAGGGAGAAAGTGACACAGAGAGAGGTAAAGATTGAGAGAGAGAGAGAGAGAGAGAGAGTGTGTGAGAGAGAGAGAGAGGGGGGGAGGAGAGAATAGAAAAAGGGCTATATAACACATTGCTCGGTCTCTTTTCTCAAAATAATCTGCAGAAAGTAAAGAAGAAGAAGAAGAAGAAGAAGAAGAAGAAGAAGAAGAAGAAGAAGAAGAAGAAGAAGAAGAAGAAGAAGAAGAAGAAGAAGAAGTAACCATAGCAAAGCTCCTGTAATCTTGCACAGATGTTCTGCCTCTAATCATAGTAAAGCCCCTGTAGTTTTGCATGGATATGTTATCTCTTACCACAGTAAAGCCCCTGTAGTTTTGCATGGATATGCTACCTCTAACCTTAGTAACGCCCCTGTAGTTTTGCATGGATATGCTATCTCTAACCTTAGTAACGCCCCTGTAGTTTTGCATGGATATGCTATCTCTAACCATAGTAACGCCCCTGTAGTTTTGCATGGATATGCTATCTCTAACCATAGTAACGCCCCTGTAGTTTTGCATGGATATGCTATCTCTAACCATAGTAACGCCGCTGTAGTTTTGCATGGAAATGCTATCTCTAACCTTAGTAACGCCCCTGTAGTTTTGCATGGATATGCTATCTCTAACCTTAGTAACGCCCCTGTAGTTTTGCATGGATATGCTATCTCTAACCATAGTAACGCCCCTGTAGTCTTGCACAGATGTTCTATCTCTAAGCATAGTAACGCCCCTGTAGCTTTGCATGGATATGCAATCTCTAAATACAGTAACGCCCCTGTAATCTTGTACGGGTGCTCGATCTGTAACCATAGTAAAAGCCCCTGTAGTTTTGCACGAATGTTCGATCTGTAACCATAGTAACGCCCCTGTAGCTTTGCATGGATATGCAATCTCTAAATACAGTAACGCCCCTGCTAAACAGATTTTAACACATCAATACACAGCACTTAGTCTTCATATGGTACACCGACAGGGCCACATTAAACATTTCCAAATTTCACTAATTGCTAAAACTATTTCGTCTCCCATCTCGATACCCATCAAACGTTTAGCTTTTAAGTGTTTGAATGTGCCCGGCCGATTTAGGAAATCAAAACTTTATGGACCAAGACGGTCTGATGTTCTGCTTGGGTGAATGATATAATCTTCTAGTAAATGCTCTTTTCAAACTAACTGGTGTGGGAACTTTCGCTTTGGGGGTTTGAACCAGCAAATTCATTCGAGTATCACAAGGAAGCACTTTGCCGGAACGGCGACCTTGTAGTTGTAACCTCCAAGGCAGATGCGTTGTACGACAATTTCACTTTTGTTTGCCCGAGTTCATAATTGCTTATTCTGTGTGTGTTTTTGTGTCCGAAATCATCGAGTTCAACCGTTCTAGTTTAAAACAGGGGTATATCGCGCTGGGGCATAACATTGTGGAGTGGAGAATAGTAACACTGTAACCTTCCATGCATGTCGTAAGCGGCAACTAAAAAGGGTTGGTGTGAGGCTTGTTACCCAATCCCGTAGATGACCTTAGCTGCCAAATCCACCCACTCATTTTTATGTCTTCACTGGCAACTTGCCGTCTTGACAGACGATAGTTTGTTAGTTGTGCCACAAACACACACACACACCCACACCCACACACCCACACACACACTCACACACTTAACGGCAAGGCCAGGGATGGAGTTATACGATAACACAAAGTCTGGGCTGAACTGTAAAGACCATGAGTTGCCCATGCAGCATGATCCCTCTCTCAGCCTGCCTAGTTTACTCCAGAGGAAAGGTAACACCCCTACATCTGGAACAAGACAAGCTGCACAAGATACCGGATCAGCAAAGCAATGCTCTGTCTGCCTGTCTGTCACAGCTTCGATCCTAGACCAGTTACCGACTAAGTCATAGGGCCTAGCCTGCCTTGCCATGGTATTTAGACTTTATATTGCATTTCGTCAAACTTAGATAAGGCTTGCACCCGCCCAACAGTGCCCCTCCGCCCGAAGCCATTGGCACAATGTAGGGTGTTGGGTTTAGTCAATGCCGCCGAACATTGGGCTCTAACAGAAAGCAGGTAGTAACCTCTGCGGTCATACAATAGCTCAGTCATATCTGACTGAGACTTGACATCCTGATCAGGTCTTATGATAAAGACAAACGTATAGTTCAGCCAACCAGGAGGAAAGGAAGATCTTCTGGAAGCAGTATGGTGAGATGTAGAGAAAGCCGCATAGAGTCCGGATCGTGGACTTACTTTCTTTCATGTTGACTATATTGCTTCATTGACTATAATGCTCCATTGACTATAATGCTCCATTGACTATAATGCTCCATTGACTATAATGCTCCATTGACTACGATTTATTAGCTTGTCCTGCAAGCTCCAGCACTATGCCCGTGTGTGTGTGAACGAAGCCACCAAACTTCTGAACACGTTCTGTTGGACCATCCTCTGTGTCACCAGTTAAGAAACATACTGGCCCACTAGGTCAACGTAGGACCCAGCTGTAAGTAACCAGACAGGGATCAATTGGGTCAACGCTGGACCCAGGTTGTATGGGACCAGACAGGGATCCACTGGATTAACACAGGACCCAGGCTGTAAGGAACCAGGCATGGATCTATTGGATCTACGCAGAACCCAAGCTGTAAGGAACCAGACAGGGGTCCTCTGGATCAACGCAGGACCCAGACTGTAGGGAACAAGACAGAGATTCATTGTGTCAACGCAGGACCCAGGCTGTAAGGAACCAGACAGAGATCCAATGGGTCAACGCAGGACCCAGGCTGTAGGGAACCAGACAGGGATCCACTGGGTAAATGCAGGACTCAGCCTGTAAGAAATCAGACAGGAATCTACTGGATTAACGCAGGACCCAGGCTGTAGGGAACCAGACAGGGATCCACTGGATCAACGCATGACCCAGGCTGTAAGGAACTAGACAGGGGTCCTCTGGATCAACGCAGGACCCAGGCTGTAGGGAACAAGACAGGGATTTACTGGGTCAACGTAGGACCCAAGCTGTAAGGAACCAGACAGGGATCCAATGTGTCAACGCAGGACTCAGACTATAAGGAACCAGACAGGGATCTATTGGGTTAGCGCAGAACCCAGGCTGTAGGGAACCAGACAGGGATCGACTGGGTCAACGCAGGACCAAGGCTGTAGGGAACCAGACAGGGATTGCAACAACGGCAGAGTTTACCATGGGATCCCGCTTGGCGGTGAGTTCATCAAAGGCAGTGATTGTCAGAAGCAGAAGATCTGTCTAGAGGGGGTAAACAGGCATCGATAGTCTCATAGATGCTGCTGTTGGGGTGTGGGGTGGTAGGCCTTCATATAATCTAGGCCGCGACATATGAGGGGATTTGACCAGTCCCTGTTAAGGAAGTAAACCTTACATACAAAATCTGAGTTAGAGCGTAACTTAACTTCGTTTCAAGAACTCTTCTGTAAGGAGGCAACAAGTTGATAGATACCAGGGGAGACTACCCACTACCGGTCCAGATCAGGCGCGATAACCAGTTGACGACAAGCAAACTTAAGGACATCACTCAAAAAATGTAAATAAAAACATAGGTGTCACTCTAGGAGACTGTCTCGGCTGTCATTCATCTGCCAGGTTATCGCTTTCTTCTTGACCTATTTTTTTTTTCCTAATGAATTTCTATACAAGCTAAGCTTTATTTAATGTAATTCGTTCTTCTTTATATTTCTTTCTGTCTCCTTCTTCTTTCCTTCATTCTTTCTTTGATAATTTCTGTCTGATGACCTGTCTGTCTGTTTTCCCTTTATTACGCTCTTCTGTCTGTCTCCCTTTCTCTCTGTTTCTCTGTATGTATGTATGTATGGATATCTGTATGTCTATCTGTCTGCCTCCCTTTCTCTCTGTCTGTCTGTCTGTCTGTCTGTCTGTCTGTCTCTCTGTCTGTCTCTCTGTCTGTCTGTCTCTCTGTCTGTCTTTCTCTCTGTCTGTCTGTCTGTCTTTCTCTCTGTCTGTTTGTATGTCTGTCTGCCTGTCTTTCTTTCTGTCTGTTTCCATTTCTCTCTGCCTCCCTTCTCTGTATGTCTGCCTGTCTGTCTGCCTATCTCTCTGTCTTTTTCCATTTCTCTCTGTCTGTCTGCCTCCCGTCTCTGTATGTCTGTCTCCCTTTCTTTCTCTGTGTGTCTGTTTCCATTTCTCTCTGTTCGTCTTCCTGTCTGTCTGTCTGCCTGCCCGCCCGCCTGCCTGCCTGCCCGCCCGCCTGTCTGTCTGTCTGTCTGTCGAATGTCCATCCCTTTGTTTTTTGTCCGTACCTATGTCAGTCAGTCGCAAGTTTTTCTATTTATGATTCTTTCTTTCTGTCGATTCGTTCATAATGCCTGTCTGTTGTTCTGTTTGTCTGAATGTTTTCTTCTGAGGAATAACATGGGAGCAACAGGGGGAATAACATGGGAGCAACAGGGGGAATAACATGGGAGCAACAGGGGGAATAACATGGGAGCAACAGGGGGAATAACAAGGATAAGAAAATAGGAACAGAACAATAAAGAATAGTAAGGGGAATATGAAGGGGTTTAACAAATGGAACAAAATGTTGAAGAATAACAGGAATACGGTAGAGAATAACAAGATGAAAAACTAAAGGAACAGTATGGGGAATAACAAAATGTTAAAAAAAGAAGAAAAAAACAGGTGGGGGGGGGGGGATCTGCATGGGAAACAACAACAGGAATAACATGGGGAAGTGCAAGGGGAATAAAGTGGGAAATAACAAGGGGAATAAAGTGGGAAATAACATGGGGAATAAAGTGGGAAATAACAAGGGGAATAAAGTGGGAAATAACAAGGGGAATAAGTGGGAAATAACAAGGGGAATAAAGTGGGAAATATCAAGGGGAATAAAGTGGGAAATAACAAGGGGAATAAAGTGGGAAATATCAAGGGGAATAAAGTGGGAAATAACAAGGGGAATAAAGTGGGAAATAACCAGGGGAATAAAGTGGGAAATAACCAGGGGAATAAAGTGGGAAATAACAAGGGGAATAAAGTGGGAAATAATAAGGGGAATAAAGTGGGAAATAACAAGTGAAATAAAGTGGGAAATAACAAGGGGAATAAAGTGGGAAATAACAAGAGGAATAAAGTGGGAAATAACAAGGGGAATAAAGTGGTAAATAACAAGGGAATAAAGTGGGAAATAGCAAGGGGAATAAAGTGAGAAATAACATGGGGAATAAAGTGGGAAATAACAAGAGGAATAAAGTGGGAAATAACAAGGGGAATAAAGTGGGAAATAACATGGGGAATAAAGTGGAAAATAACAAGGGGAAATAACATGGGGAATAAAGTGGGAAATAACAAGGGGAATAAAGTGGGAAATAACTAGGGGAATAAAGTGGGAAATATCAAGGGGAATAAAGTGGGAAATAACAAGGGGAATAAAGTGGGAAATAGCAAGGGGAATAAAGTGGGAAATAACAAGGGGAATAAAGTGGGAAATAACAAGGGGAATAAAGTGGGAAATAGCAAGGGGAATAAAGTGGGAAATAACAAGGGGAATAAAGTGGGAAATATCAAGGGGAATAAAGTGGGAAATATCAAGGGGAATAAAGTGGGAAATAACAAGGGGAATAAAGTGGGAAATAACAAGGGGAATAAAGTGGGAAATAACAAGGGGAATAAAGTGGGAAATAACCAGGGGAATAAAGTGGGAAATAACCAGGGGAATAAAGTGGGAAATAACAAGGGGAATAAAGTGGGAAATAATAAGGGGAATAAAGTGGGAAATAACAAGGGAAATAAAGTGGGAAATAACAAGGGAAATAAAGTGAGAAATAACAAGGTGAATAAAGTGTTAAATAAGGGGAATAAAGTGGGAAATAACAAGGGGAATAAAGTGGGAAATCCCCGGGAAGGTTAACCCGGTCAACAAATGCCCGCAGAAGTCGGATGTGTCGGCCTAACGGCGCAAGAACGCAGCTCTGCTGTAAACAGGCACAACGCAATCACATCCGAAAAAAAACTCCGGATGAACGAAGAAGAAGAAGTGGGAAATAACAAGGGAATAAAGTGGGAAATAGCAAGGGGAATAAAGTGGGAAATAACATGGGGAATAAAGTGGGAAATAACAAGAGGAATAAAGTGGGAAATAACAAGGGGAATAAAGTGGGAAATAACATGGGGAATAAAGTGGGAAATAACAAGGGGAATAAAGTGGGAAATAACAAGGGGAATAACGTGGGAAATAACATGGGGAATAAAGTGGGAAATAACAAGGGGAATAAAGTGGGAAATAACAAGGGGAAATAACATGGGGAATAAAGTGGGAAATAACAAGGGGTACAACATGAGAATAACTTGGAGAACAATATAGAGAACTCCGTGACGATTGCAGAGAACTGGTTTCAGATTATATTACTTGCAACTGTGTTACTTGTGCCGTGTCAGACAATAGTATCCAGCACATAATTATCTTTGAGTGACAGTATGATAAAACATATACTATGTCACATACAAACATATACAGAGTCACACACAAACATATACATTGTCACACACACAAACATATACAATGTCACACACACAAACATATACAATGTCACACACACAAACATATACAATGTCACACGCAAACATATACAATGTCACACATACAAACATATACAACGTCACACACAAACATATACAATGTTACACACACACACAAACATATACAATGTGACACACACACAAACACATACAATGTGACACACACACAAACATATACAATGTCACACACACAAACATATACAATGTTACACACACAAACATATACAATGTTACACACACAAACATATACAATGCCACACACACAAACATATACAATGTCACACACAGAAACATATACAATGTCACACAAACACACACACACACACACAAATATACAATGTCACAAACACACAAACATATACAATGTCACACACACAAATATATACAATGTCACACACACAAACATATACAATGTCACACACACAAACATATACAATGTTACACACACAAACATATACAATGTCACACACACAAACATATACAATGTCACACACACACAAACATATACAATGTCACACACACAAACATATACAATGTCACACACACAAACATATACAATTTCATACACAAACATATACAATGTCACACACAAACATATACAATGGCACACATGCAAACATTTACAATGTCAGACACACACACAAACAATGAATGAATATTCAGATTCACGCAGAAAATACACAAGTTTTATTTACCGTTGAGTTTCTATGATTGCCTCCGATGAGAGGAGAAAAGTAGTAGTGTAGCACAGTCCTGAAGTCTGAAACAATCTTCAACTCACGCGTGTTCTATCAGTCAGCGTGAAAAGTGTCAAAAACTATAGCACGTGAGCCACCATGGCAGGGCTCCAGCAGGGAAAAGTGTCAAATACTACATCACGTGAGCCACCATGGCAGGGCTCCAGCAGGGAAAAGTGTCAAATACTACATCACGTGAGCCACCATGGCAGGGCTCCAGCAGGGAAAAGTGTCAAATACTACAGCACGTGAGCCACCATGGCAGCGCTCCAGCAAGGAAAAGTGTCAAATACTACATCACGTTATCCACCATGGCAGGGCTCCGTGAGAGACAAGTGTTAAATACTTCATCACGTAATCTGCCGGAGGCTGGCACCGCCAGACAGCTCAAGTGGTGACCTAGATGCAGTCACTGACAATATCAGTGAGTTAGTTGGAGCCGTGATCTGGCTAGAGCTGTTAGAGCCGTGTGCTAGATGCGGCCGAGGGTAGTATATCAATCAGAACAGCCGTAACATTACTTCTAAATCAGCCCTAAAAGTAAACATTGTCAAAACAGCTTGAACACAGCCACAACGGATGAAATGAATATTAAATATGAAGTGTACCTCAGTAGAAACGTAAATAAACAATCCAACGTCTCGATCTAAATCTTCTTCGGGGAACATCAAACACGAAATTATAGCAGCGGAAGAGACATCTAGGCAGTGTGCGTATGTATCACAACACATTATTATTTCATGGTCGGTGTGTTACACTTATTTGGGAATTATTCTCATATTATGTTCAACTCCCTGATGTATATGTACTGTTGGTAACTGTTATGGCACTGACAAGGTCAAGTGACACGACCCTGAGGGTGTCTTTTGTAGAAGATATCTTGATTTGGCCACTGGTCATCTAAACACTTTGACATAATTTAGTCTGAATGTCCAGACCAATAATACTTCCTGGTATGTTTATAAATCTGCAGAATCTGGTAGAAGGATTCCTTGAGTGGTCAGCTCCACTTCTAGACTTTGGTGGTGTATAAATGGCGTGTCTGAGAATAAAGGTGCATGCTTGTTGCTGAACTGGTTGGTCATTGAATGACCACTTGTGGGGCTGGAACAGCTATCTTCATTTCCAGAACTAGCCACGCTACCTGGCCGGATGGATGACAAGTCGGAGCTTGTGTCGTCGTCGTGAATGGAATGTACCGGCTCCAGACCGAGAACGTCACGAAGGGAAGCGATGTAGTTCAGAGCGTGTTTGAGGATGGTGAACTTGGTGATTTTATTCTTGCCGTCATCCCGTTGGATGGAAGGAAGAGAAGCCCTGAGTATATCGAAAGCGTCGTTGATCTCCTTCATTCTGTCTCTCTCCCGGGCGTTGGCCGTGCGCCGTCTGTACTTGCTGAGTGGCGGCGGCTTGCTCTTGTCCTTTGGTTGTCTCGGCGTCTGCTGGCGCTTCTCAGTTTCCACTCTCTTCACCAGAGAACTTAATCGAAAGTTATAGTTCTCTGGATTCCGGGTCGTCCTCGAGGACCGTCTCAGCGATTTATTTGGCGAAGAATCTTCGGTAGACTCCGGGTTCTCACTTGAAGATGCGTCTCTCAAAGGAGCTGTCATGTTGGCATCTCCCGAAGAAGAAGCAGTCGTGCTGGCGTCTTCCAAAGGAGATGTAATGCTGCCTGAATGTTTCCCCATCTTACCATCTGCTGACTCAAATCCGCTGTCTTCTTGTGGAATGTCCTCGCCATCAACTGATGTACTTCTTTCCCGTTTAAATGACGCTTGTTCTTGTACATTGTCTTTGGGTACCTTTTGTTTCTTGGGCTTCGACTGAGATGTTATGTCTGTGAACTCTTTAGTTTTTCTTTTCTTTGATTTCGTTGCTTTGAAGTAACCTTTGCTTCGTCGTTTTCTTTTCTGTTTTGGTCTTGAGGATAAAACTTCGACAGAATTGTGTCCCGGGCTGTCACCGTTGGCCCCGGAGATCTCTGGGTACAGGGATGGCTGATGTTGCAAGTGTCGTGACTGAAACACGTCGTACTCAGGGATGGTCTGATGGAGCAGGTCTAGTTGGCAACTGTTGCTCTCTAGAGGGTTGGCTGATGAATGAGGTAGTAGACGTAAGCCGCTTTCCATCTTGTAGGTTGTTGCCATGCCATCTTTTTGTTTCCGGTTGACTGTGCTGAAGGCCGCGCTAACCTGATGATCGTGAACATTATTTACAAACACATCCTTTGAGCAAATACTGTCCTGGTATGAGGCATTCACGTGTGGACGTGAGTCGCAGGTAATATTATGTCCTACATAAGCATCACAAGACTTAACATGATACAACTCACACGGTCCTGGTTTCACGTGAGTCACATTATCAGACAGACACGAGTCCAACAAACTTTGGTTGGCCATCTGAGCAATCTCCAGAGCACGAGAAAGATCCCCGTAGCCACAGGGGCTAACTGGAAAGCTGTCAGCGGGGTCCAGCACAGCGGGGGTCTCAAATGCGTTCAGCATTGAGGGAATGTCAGCCTCTGTGAAACACGAAACGTCGTTGATGTAGCCATTAGCTACGAGAACTCTGGCGAACTCCTCCAGACAGCAATCAACCTCCATAGCGCTGGAAAACATGTCTGCAGAAGCTAGTCCAAGTCTATACTGAACTCTGTAATTTCACACGTGATTTAAACCTCACAAAGATTTATCATAATGTTACTGTACGGATTTCAAACTCCGAAGATTATGAGGAATTTCAGTACTCCCGCTACAGAATCATCCATCCAGCACACGAAACTACATCGAACCACACGAGGTGGTGCAGAAAAACAACATTGAACATCTCAACCCTCACATTTCTGTTTTTATAAAGATGAACAGTTTGGCGATGTACATAATTGATGTCAAACGATTGGTTAGAACGACGCAAACGAAATCTCTGCTATGTCAAATATTCATACGGGATTTTATTGAAACCTCCGTCAACCAACGCACCCCCACTCAGGCGCACGCTTGATTCAAAGAAGGTCCTCTCGAGAAGTTTTTACGTCAAGGCTCGTGGAATACCTAGGTGTCTCGCCGCACGAGCCATACCTGAATAGGCCTGTGACAAGGGACGGTAGCCAATGACAGACCTGGCTGCCTACCTGTCACCGCCTACTGAAGGCAGTCGTTTGGAACAGCGCCGACTGTCTTAACCTACTTGTCCCGTCTACTCTACTGTAGCTCCAAGACGGGCATTCTTCACCCCACCTGCACTTAAGTGTCGGCGAACACATACTCCCACAGCCGCTGCTACAGCCGATTCCCCAACACAGTCTAGCAGCCGCTGCTACAGCCCACTCCACAACATACTCCCACAGCCGCTGTACAACCCACTCCACAACATATTCCCGCAGCCGCTGATACAGCCCACTACCCAACATACTCCCGCATTCACTGCTACAGTCGACTCTCCAACATACTCCCGCATTCACTGCTACAGCCCACTCCCCAATAAACTCCCGCATTCACTGCTACAGCCGACTCCCCAACATACTCCCGCATTCACTGCTACAGCCCACTCCACAACATACTCCCACAGCCGCTGCTACAGCCCACTCCACAATATACTCCCGCATTCACTGCTACAGCCCACTCCACAACATACTCCCACAGCCGCTGCTACAGCCCACTCCACAACATACTCCCGCATTCACTGCTACAGCCCACTCCCCAATAAACTCCCGCATTCACTGCTACAGCCGACTCCCCAACATACTCCCACAGCCGCTGCTACAGCCCACTCCACAACATACTCCCGCATTCACTGCTAAAGACCACTCCACAACATACTCCCGCATTCACTGCTACAGCCCTCTCCCCAACATACTCCCGCATTCACTGCTAAAGCCCACTCCCCAACATATTCCCGCATTCACTGCTAAAGCCCACTCCCCAACGTACTCCTGCATTCACTACTAAAGCCCACTCCCCAACGTACTCCCGCATTCACTACTAAAGCCCACTCTCCAACGTACTCCCGCATTCACTGCTAAAGCCCACTCCCAACGTACTCTCGCATTCACTGCTAAAGCCCACTCCCCAACATACTCCCGCATTCACTGCTAAAGCCCACGCCCCAACATACTCCCGCATTCACTGCTAAAGCCCACGCCCCAACATACTCCCGCATTCACTGCTAAAGCCCGCTCCCCAACATACTCCCGCTGCCACTACTATAGCCCACTCCCCAAAATACTCCCGCAGCCGTTGCTACAGCCCACTCCCCAACTTACTCCCGCAGCCGTTGCTACAGCCCACTCCCCAACATACTCCCGCATTCACTGCTAAAGCCCACGCCGCAACATACTCCCGCATTCACTGCTAAAGCCCACGCCCCAACATAGTCCCGCTGCCACTGCTAAAGCCCACTCCCCAACATACTCCCGCTGCCACTGCTACAGCCCACTCCCAACATACTCCCGCTGCCACTACTACAGCCCACTCCCAACATACTCCCGCTGCCATTACTACACCCTACTCCCCATCATACTCCCGCTGCCACTGCTACAGCCAACTCCCCAACATACTCCTGCTGCCACTGCTAAAGCCCACTCCCCAACATACTCCCGCTGCCACTGCTACAGCCCACTCCCCAACACACTCCCGCTGCCACTGCTACAGCTCACTCCCAACATACTCCCGCTGCCACTGCTACAGCTGTACATAAAGCCCACTCCCCAACATACTCCCGCTGCCACTGCTACAGCCCACTCCCAACATACTCCCGCTGCCATTACTACACCCTACTCCCCAACATACTCCCGCAGCCACTACTACAGCCCACTCCCCAACATCCTCCCGCTGCCACTACTACAGCCCACTCCCCAACAAGAAAGAGTAGAGGACCCTTCTACATGCATCCAGGTGTGTGGGTATATGGTTCTGGTCTCATATCTCTATAGATCAGTCGACACTCGACAGGTGAGATGGTCAGTATCAAATTTTCCGCCTTTTCTTCCCTAAACATTCCCAGATACCTGGTTTAGACCGGGTAGACATAGTTCCCCGTACCATTTCACAAGCTCTGTCTCGATTGGCCTCCGATCACGTGACTACCGTCCAGTCAGTTCAGTTTTCTAGGCGCTCGGATAGTGATTCTCCCCCAGACTCTCTACTTATTTTTTTTTTTACATAAATGCTGCATGTCCTTTGCAAGACGGTGCCATCTACCCCAGGTCGGTGTACAGGGTAACTGTACGTTCAGTAGTTTGCCATTGCTTGCTGAACGAGAAGTCAGCTACACCGGTGCCCAAGTCGTCCCGCCAAGCTCGCCATCAGTCCGTCGGAAGTGTAAGAGCGGGCGCTCTTATCCTTTGGACCATGTCAAAGTCCAGATTCCTTGATACGTCTCCCTAAAAGTCTCCCTATAAGTCTCCTTATAAGTCTCCCTATAAATCTCCATATAAGACTCCCTATAAATCTCCCTATAAGTCTCCCTATAAGCCTCCTTATAAGTCTCCCTATAAGTCTCCTTTTAAGTCTCCCTATAAGTCTCCCAGTAAGTCTCCTTATAAGTCTCCCTATAAGTCTCCCTATAAGTCTCCCAACAAGACTCCCTATAAGACTCCCTATAAGACTCCCTATAAGTCTCCCTATAAGACTCCCTATAAGTCTCCCTATAAATCTCCCAATAAGACTTCCTATACGTCTCCCTATAAAACTCCTTATAAATCTCCCTATAAGACTCCCTATAAATCTCCCTATAAAACTCCCTATAAAACTCCCTATAAGTCTCCCTATTAGTCTTCCAATAAGACTTCCTATAAGTCTCCCTATAAGTCTCACTATAAGACTCCTATAAGAAACTGAAACACATCATTAGCAACTGCGGAGCGCTACCGAGAACAAGTCACCCAAACTGTTCAAGAAACCTGATATGGGGGAGAAAATGGCACGTTGCAAGACTAACACCAGAAGACACCCGACCTACAAGATGAGCAGCGTGGAGTCTGCCAAGACTTTAAAGAAGATGAGAGGAGAGAACCTGCCTGCGAGCTGCAGCGAAGAACCAGAACCTACAGCAACCTCAAATGAAGCTGCCAGGAGGAAGACCGACGACAACCCACCACAGACAAGAGCCAAGACAGCTGAGAAGCAGAGAGAGGAGAAAGACACCAGAGTCGGAAACACCGACTCAGGGACGACCAGATGGGTTGTCAAACGTATCCAAGTGGAGCTGACAGATGACAAGATCTTGATGCAGCTACAACAGGAAAATCGCCACATCCGAATCTTGAAGGCGGAGCGGATTCTGACGTACTCCAAAATCCCCACAACTTTAGCAGTGGTGACTATAGAGGGCAGCGAGGTGCCTATCATAGTATCTATGAACAAGAAAGTTCAAGAGCGCGAAAGATTCATCCCGAGAATCACTCAATGCTCAAGGTGCCAGAGGGCCGGCCACAGTAAAACAACATGCAGTAAGACAGAGATCTGCCGAACCTGCGCCGAACACTATGTATTCAAGAACTGTCCGTTGGGAAAACAAGACGGACTTCCCACAGCCCAACGACATCAGAAAGTGTGTCAACTGCCTTGGCAAGCATGGAGCAAGATACCTGGGCTGTCCGTACCTCCAAGCACGAAGAGATGTCTTAAAGACCGCCATAAATACAAAGACAACATACAAGGAAGCACTGCGGATGTGGGAAACAGCAACAGGCATCTCACAAGCCGAAATATCACAGCTACAAGATCAGATTGACGAGCTGAAGAGGCAAGTCACGGCACTGCTGACGCCGACTCCGACCAGCAACAATGAACAACTGCTGGCGAACATGAAAGAAATCCAGCACAACATCCAACAAGAGATGGACCGCTTGGCACAGATGAAAAAGGAAAATTAAAAAAAAAATTCTACAAGTAATCAAAACAGAGAGAGAATTACTGAAAACCGAAAAGGAACTATCTCAAAACAAGCCAGCAGAAGCCACGCAAAAGCCCACAGTGAAGCCGCAAGCTGAAGCCACACCAAAAGCCGATCAGAAACCGCAAGCCAAGGCCAGTGATACACCCACAATGTCCAAGAAACCAGGGCACCAGGACCATCCCAGACACCGATAGGACGCTATGAGGAAGTACCCACCACACTCAGTCGTGACATGAGCATAGACGAGTACATCGGCACATCCAGAGAGCTTCAAAGAAGAGAAAAAGCCAGCCAACAAACAAAAAAAAGTAGACAAAGAGTCCTTATAAGAACTGCACCCAAACCAAAACAGACGAGCCATGAGCCTTCACGAACGAATAGAACAGCAGTAAGAAACTGACACAAAGGAGATCTTGCCGGCCAATCCCCCAGATGACGTCATAGGCACAAATGCAGCGAAATGGATAAGTCATCTAATACTGACATGGAAGACGAAAGAAACTTACCCCGCACCATGCACCACCGCAGCTATAACGCCAGTGAGGCTAGCTGAACGAGGTGGAAAGTTGTTTTTTTTTTTTTTCTACAAATCGGAATCGGAATGAAACACGTTATTCACAGTTTGACTGTGGGTACTCGTGTTTTCCTGTCTGTGTGACCGGGCCCCAGGGAGGGCGGGGAAGAATAGCCACGCTGTAGACACTTGAGCGTGCTCTAGACGGCGACTAAGGAGGGTTGGCCTGAGACTGCCAGCCTCACGCCGTAGACAAGATTAGCCAACACACAGGTCAGCATGGCCGATTGTAGAGGAGCGCTCGTTCGTAGACATCCGGTGTGCTGATGCCAAGGTAGCGGGTTTAATCCCTACACCGACCAGTTGGGCTAAAATGTCGACTTCTCGTCCTTGACCTGCAGACGTAAATTACAAGTACCTAAGAAGAGGGATTGGGATCGCCTGGTGGCGAAGGATATTGGCAATAGGGACAGCTAATTCACTCGCAAATCAGTCCGGCGCACTGGAAGAAGTGGGAGCACGTGTGTGGACTAAGCTTTAGTTCAAAGCGAGCACACAAAATAAACATCAGCCGACATCCAGTCAACCGTGACGGCCTACACAGGGCCTGGCTGTGGCTCTACGCTCCATCGGTAGTATCACGGGCCCCCGGGAAGGTTAACCCTGTCAACCGTGAAGGCCTACACAGGCCTGGCTGTGGCTCTACGCTCCATCGGTAGTATCACGGGCCCCCGGGAAGGTTAACCCAGTGAACCGAGACAGCTACACAGGGCCTGGCTGTGGCTCTACGCTCCATCAGTAGTATCACGGGCCCCCGGGAAGGTTAACCCAGTCAGCCGTGATGGCCTACACAGGGCCTGGCTGTGGCTCTACGCTCCATCAGTAGTATCACGGGCCCCCGGGAAGGTTAACCCAGTCAACTGTGACGGCCTATACAGGGTGTGGAGGGCCTGGCTGTGGCTCTACGCTCCGTCAGTAGTATCACGGGCCCCCGGGAAGGTTAACCCAGTCAACAAATGCCCGCAGAAGTCGGATGTGTCGGCCTAACGGCGCAAGAACGCAACTCTGCTGTAAACAGGCTCAAAACAATCAATCACGTCCGGAAAAAAATCTCCGGATGAACGCAGAAGAAGAAGAAGAAGAAGAAGAAGAAGAAGAAGAAGAAGAAGAAGAAGAAGAAGAAGAAGAAGAAGAAGAAGAAGAAGAAGAAGAAGAAGAAGAAGAAGAAGAAGTATCACGGGCTGACGGAGAAGTCATGGGACCGCGGCCGTAACGACCTAGTGGTTAGCAGGCTGGCATGCCAGCCTGGTGGATGGGGGTTCGGATCCCCATCGAGGCGAACTTATTGATCTAGGCTCGCGGGTGGAGCCAGCCTCACGTGGACACCGGGTCATGTCTGGGCAAGGGAAGGCAGCCGGCCTGGCACTGCCCACATGACCTCTGGAGTGTCGGTCCGTCTACAGAAGCGTGTACCCGGCTGATTTAGTTACAGTAATACATGTAATAGGGGTCGCCGTGGCCGAGTGGTTAGTGCGCTGGCTAGCCTAGACAAGGTTCCGATGTAATTGCCAGCACAGGCTAGATCCTTGTTTCCAACAAATACTGCTTTAGGGTCGACCTAGCCTCATCAGGATGGGTCTCGGACAATTCTCAAACAATCCTAATATTGTCTGGGCTGGAAGGCGATGAGGAAAAGAACTGTCACTCAACCTCATATATCTTGAACTAGAATATTTTAAGGTGGAACATGTTATACCTCGAGTTTAGTGTCTTCTATAGGGCTGCCTCTTCCTGGGTGTATGTGTGTGTGTGTGTGTGTGTGAAAGTGTGTGTGTGTGTGTGTGTGTGTGTGTGTGTGAAAGTGTGTATGTGTCGATTATGTGTGTATGGGAAGGAGTGTATGTGTGTGTCAAAGTGTGTGTGTATTGACAATTTGTGTATGGGAAGGAGTGTATGTGTGTGTGTCAAAGTGTGTGTGTATTGACAATTTGTGTATGGGAAGGAGTGTATGTGTGTGTCAAAGTGTGTGTGTATTGACAATTTGTGTATGGGAAGGAGTGTATGTGTGTGTGTCAAAGTGTGTGTGTATTGACAATTTGTGTATGGGAAGGAGTGTATGTGTGTGTCAAAGTGTGTGTGTATTGACAATTTGTGTATGGGAAGGAGTGTATGTGTGTGCCTTTCCATATGTATGAATAAAGATATATGGGAGAGAAAGAGACACAGACACAGACACAGAGAGAGGGGGATAGAGACACAGAGAGAGGGGGATAGAGACACAGAGAGAGGGGGATAGAGACACAGAGAGAGGGGGATAGAGACAGAGACACAGAGAGAGTGGGAGAGAGAGAGAGAGAGATGATGGGGGAGAGAATATATGTATGTATAAGTATAAACTTGTATTAGTGGGTGTGTGATTGTAAGTATATGTGCAATACGTGGGGAGTGTGTATTTGTGTGTTATTGAGTGGGTGTATAACTGTCAGAGTTTGTATAAATGATGTAAGTATAAGTATGTATGCAGGTATGTATGTATGCGTGTGTGTGTGTGTGTGTGTGTGTGTGTGTGTGTGTGTGTGTGTGTGTGTGTGTGTGTGCCTGCCTGTCTGATAACTTGGTAATATGCATTGTTTATGTTTATAACTTTCATTTGACAATGTATATTTTTTTCTTATGTGAATGTAACATGCACAACAGATACTTGATGTACGAAAGATGAGTGATAGGACGGACAGAATGTAAGACGGGCCTGCGTGCCCAATTTGTGTCCTTTTGAAAATAAAGATTGTTCATTCGTTCATTAATACTGTTGTACGAGGAACGAGTGGCCGAGTGGTGAGTTTGTTTGCCTTACATATCATAGCATGTGTGTTCAAATCCTGGGTCCCCTCTCGTGTGTCTCCACCGGGCAGAGGTAGAGGGGTTTGAGTGTCCAAATGACCCCAAGAGCTATGCCGACGGTAGCGCGGCTACTGGTAGGGTCTCCCATTTCGGACAGGTCAAAGGATGGGAACCAGACGAAGAGAGACACAAACCTATAGGTAGACTGGGGACAGTACAGGCTGGGACCAGACGAAGAGAGAGACACACACCTGCTGCCTCCTAAGACGATACCTATCCGCTAGCCTTATCTCTACGGCAATGTCTAGTCGAATGCCTCGACGCTATGCCAGCTATTTTGTATCGGTCCCTAGAATAGCAAAGCTGCCCTTTGTTTACCTATGGGTGGAGCTATTACTGTACTCGTGTCAGCGTGGGCGGAGTTGACCCTGCAGCAGACCTTGGTGACATAGTTCAAGGTCGCTGCATGGTTGGTGTCCTTACCCGAAAATATTCCAAGTGTTAGGAAAAGTTGTATGTGGGTGGTTGGTCTGTGTGGGTGCGAATGTTGGACAGAATGATGGACATTGAGTAGTTAATGACGAAGAAACTGGAGGTAGTAGAGATGTGGTTGTATAGAAGGATGTTGGTTGTTAAAAAGTTAGTTGCATATCCTTTACAGGACGTCGCAGTCAACACCAGTATGTTTTGCTGTTGTGACCTGTTGGCAAGTTTTTACCTTCAGTAGTTTGTCATTGCTTTCTGAACGACCGGCACCCATACCATTTCGTAATGGCAACTGTCATTTGCTGCCAATATAGTACCTTGCAGTGTATGGTGGTGGGGGGGGAGAGTCTTGAGCCTGAGGAATTAAGGCCGCCTGGCTAGTGCAGTCGCCGCGAACTGTGCAGGTTAGGATATTCTTTTTGCCCCGGACAGAAAAAAAATCCCACACCTTACCGAGAGATCGAACCCGGGTCTCCTGAAAGAGAATCCGGCATTCTAGCCACTCGGCCAACCGCTTCTAATTCACTTTAATTACCATTGGTGGAAGGAAACTACTCCCTTCATCTTCTATCAAGAATGATGGCTGCCGATATTGATTCCTTAACATTCATAGGAACACAAGGCATGAACGTCTGAAGACATGGACAATCACCAGACTATGACGACTTTACCTGACAGAAAGAGAGGCCAGACTGTGTATCTATCATGCTCTGTGTACGAAGATGTGGAACTAAGCAGCTGAGTATAAGAAGCATAGAAGAGGACGATCTATACCCCTCTCCCAAAGAGAGGATATGTAAAACGAGGCATTAATTACCAGATTATAGCGCTAAAAAAAAACACTTGCTGTTAAAAGCCAAGCCTTATCCTAATTATCACAATGAGTGAATCACTAAAACAGGAGAAGTGGAATCGGTAAACTACTAGAACACAAGAAGCAAAATGGACGTTGCGGCCAAAACCTTCGATAGCACTCATACAACAAACACTCACAGATACAACACAGATATGTATATATATATATATTTACTCACCTGTTTCCTTGGGTCATTAATTACCAACAATGGTGACACAGTCAAAGAAATTAAAACACAAATATCTATTACTCTTCAAAGACTAAACAACTGAATAAATTGTTGCGTTGGACAGACAGAACTACAAAAATTAGTTTTAAGAGCATTCATCTTTCCCATTGCAACATAGGCCTGTGAGACCTGGACACTTACTAAACAAGCTGAACAGCGCATACATGCCTTTGAATATAAATGTTATAGACGAGTTCTAAGAATATCATGGGGACAGAAAAGAACAAATGCATCCATACGACAAGAGTTGAATATTGAAGAAGGTTGACTACTGAAGACCACAAGTCTAAGAAAATTGAAATATTTTGTTCACTTCACGTCATAAAAATTTGGAGAGAACAATCATGGAGGGGTGGTATATGTTCGGGAAGAGAGGAAGAGGAAGGCCAAAGATAAGATGGGTGCAGGATGTGGCGGATGATCTCCAGATGGGTGTATCGAACGCGGGACATCTTGCTTATGACCGAGTTTTCCGGAAGATTGTTATGGGAGCGAGGTTCTGCACATGGCATGTTACTGAATGAATGAGTGAATGAATGAATGAATGATTGAATGAATGAATGAATGAATGAATGAATGAATGAGTCTCATAGATTCAGACATGGTGAGTGCATGCTTGGTGTCTGCGACACATGAGGACAGACTGGCGACCACAGGTTTGAACAACGCTGTCTAGGAATGGCGGTACGTGCATCGTGTGGCAGCAACAAATGTGAGACGAGAGGGAACGAACACACACAAGCAAACAGGAACACACACACACATGCATACAAGAACATACACACAAACACACGTGAACATATACATACATACATACATACACGAACACCCACACACGCACACAAGAAAACATACAGACATACATACAAGTATACAACCATTTATTTGCCGTGTGTAACCGCCTGGCGCCATGCCTGGAGTGACCCGCATACAAACAAACACATTTATCTTAAATCAACACACCCAGGTACTTCCAGTGAGAGTCGGGCCCTAGTCCTGGGTCTCCGAGATTAAAAAACTCCTAAATTTTTTATAAATGTCCCAAATCAAAGGTAGACAATTCGCATTTCGTCAATCTCCAGGCCAACAGTTTAGCCCATATTTGTCTCCCCTATATACATTTAAAACTGCCGAAATCTGCAATCATTTCCCGCAACAAATGCTAATCCAGGCCAAGCTATATCCCCTGTACAATTATACAGAAATATATTACTTCAAGATTGCCTGTGCGTAATTTGCCCGTCTCCGTTTGCTAGTTTCCTTATATGAACTTAAGAGAAATCGTTGCGTTTCGCTAGTACCTGCCAAGTCGTGACGTGTTAGGACGTTTTCAAGATGTCGCATTAAAAAAGACAGATATAAAGACGTTTTATATGGGAAGGGAGACAGACAGACGAGGCGGAGACAAATTATGAATAATTTCACAGCTGTTGTAAACATGTAAAACTAGCTCCGATGCCAGCGTACTTTTGTAGACAGATCTTCATAGAAGTGTCTTTGTGTAGACAGATCTTCATAGAAGTGTCTTTGTGTAGACAGATCTTCATAGAAGTGTCTTTGTGTAGGCAGATCTTCATAGAAGTGTCTTTGTGTAGACAGATCTTCATAGAAGTGTCTTTGTGTAGGCAGATCTTCATAGAAGTGTCTTTGTGTAGGCAGATCTTCATAGAAGTGTCTTTGTGTAGACAGATCTTCATAGAAGTGTCTTTGTGTAGGCAGGTCTTCATAGATGTGTCTTTATGCGGGCAACTTGAAGCTGAGTATGAACAAAACCAAACCCCATTTTTCTAACTTGTGAAAAGTACGCTTGATTTTGTTGTCTGGGTCGCCATGTTTCTTTGATGAAAGTGATGAGCCAGGAAACAACTTAAATTAGATCGGATCGGATTATTATTATTATTATTATTATTATTATTATTATTATTATTATTATTATTATTATTATTATTATTATTATTATTTTTCTTTTTGTTACGCTACCTTGCTTTGAACTCAAGAATAGTCCATACACACTACTTTTATTAGCACTCGACCGAATTTTGAGTGTGGATTAGCTTTCCCTATTAGCAGTGTCCTTCGCCATCAGGCGAACCCACACTGACTTCAGAGGTTCTTGTAATTTACGTCCCTAAGTCAAGGACGGGAAGTCAATATTGTAGTCCAGCTGTCCGGTGTAGGGGTTAAACCCTTGACCTCGGTATCAGCACACCGGATGTTTAAGAACACGCGTTCTTATCCATTCTGTCATGATAACCTCTAGATAGGATTATAAGAGGTGCCTTCTTCGCAATAAATGCTGCCTACATCGGACCTCCGGACTGTCTCCTGACATGATGGTTCAGTCTATAGTCCAGTTCGAGTCTTCATGTTGTACTCCCACCTGAACTGCTGTCTTGTACGCTTTTCTTCCACGTTGTCCCTCTAGTCAGGTTTTCCCTCTAGTCAGGTTTTCCCTATAATCAGATTTTCCCTCTAACCAGGTTTTCCCTCAAGTCAGGTTTACCCTCTCAGGTTTTCCCTCTAAGCAGGTTGTCACTCTAGTTAGGTTTTTCCTCTAATCAGGTTTCCCCTCTAGTCTAGTATCCTGTCTAGTATGGATTTCCTTCTTGTCAGATTTTCCCTGAAATCAGGTTGTCACTCTAATCAGATTTCCATCTAGTAAGATTTTCCATGAAATCAGGTTGTCACTCTAATTAGATTTCCATCTAGAAAGATATTTCCTCTAGTCAGATTATCCCTCTAGTCAAGCTTTCATCTATGACAAATTTTCTCTACAGTCAGGTTTTCCCTCTAGTCAGGTTTTCATCTATTACCATTTTCTCTACAGTTAAGTTTTACCTCTGGCTCGTGTTTCCCTCTAGATAAGAATTCAATCCAGTGTTAGTATTGTCTTATACCAGCATGTCATATCCTACCCTGGTATCTCATATCTTATCCTAGTATTTATTATCTTACCCTGGTATGTCATGTCCTATCCTGATATGTACTATCTTACCCTAATATGTCATATCTTATCCTGGTATGTCATATCTTATCCTGGTATGTCATATCTTATCCTGGTATGTCATACCTTATCCTGGTATGTCATATTTTATCCTGGTATGTCATATCTTATCCTGGTATATCATATGTTATACTGGAATGCCACATCTTACCTTGTTACCAGTGATCCGGGGCTTGTTTCCGGATCCGGTCAGGGATATGCACTACTGGCGAGCTCAAACGAGAGCGAAACTCGAGTCTAGTGCTTCCATATTGACGTGGATAGGCCTTAGGTTCATACCGGAATACGATCAGCATTGCCAGTAGTGGGTTGTGCTCAATATTTAAATTTCAAATCCCGAAACAACCAAATAATCAATTTGTTGGCTGTTTTGATTTTTTGGCAAGCTTAGGTTCACTAGTTTGCCATTGCTTAAAAAACAAGTCGCTTTAAAGTCGACAAGGTCGACTTCATTGCACCGGGTTTTATCCCATATGGCTAGGTCTCTTTCCGCAGCGCGGAAAGCGTCGCACAAAGCCCGAACTCCGTAGCTCTAGCGACGACCCACAGGAGTTTCTGAAAGGTTTCACTCGTGAACCGAAGGGCGCGGCCCAGAATCGAACCCACAACCTTCGGAGCCCGAGTCAAACGGCTTGACCACTTCGCCACGGAGCTTTGCCATTGTGACGATGTAACTTAGCAAAATAGGCTTCAGTTGATGGCTCACCCAATTTATCATGTGCCATGCCGGTAAGCGTGGGCGATCATGATTCGCCATCAGAGTCGTGGATCAGCTCAGTGTTCTTGTCTCGACCATGTCACGTGGCCACGCCATCCAGGTATTTACTTCTCCGTCTTCTTCTTGTTCTCTTCCCCTCGACCTTGCCAGTTGTCACCAAGTTCTGCATTGTATTTCTTCTCATAACGTGACCAAAAAATATTGACTATCTTCGTCTAATTTCTCTAATCAGTTTACGATTTTCATTTGTTTCTTGTAGAACTTGGTCATTGGTTTTTCTGTCTGTCCATGGTATTCTTTGCATTTTCCTCAGAAACCACATTTCTACAGCCATCAGCTGTTTTTCAGCTTGTTTGCTCATTGTCCTAGCTCCACATCCATACAATAGTACAGGTTCTATGTAGCATCTTAGCACACATTTTCTCGTCGCAAATGACATCTTTTTATTGGTCAGTATGTTTTTCATCTTGCTAAAGGCTACTTTCGCCATGGCGATTCTTGTTCTAATCTCTTCAAGGCATCTCCCTGTCACATAATGCGACTGGAGAATGGCGATCAGGAGATAGGGACGGACCAGACACATGAGATCTCACGGCCTGCAACACAGTTCACAATATATATACACCCACCTAGTGGTCAAAAGGAGATAATCCATGTAAATCTACCCCTGACGGAGTAGAGACAATTAGCCCTTGGATTCCGGATTGTTCTAGAGAAAGACACCGGAAGTGGTTTTAACTGTGAAATCGGAGTAGGCTGGCAAGCAGCTGGGAGAATCCGATAGGTCTGGCAGCTGGCGAATTTCTGTTTGGCTGCAGTTTGTCAGAAGGAAATGGTTCCTAAGGTCTTTAAACCATGTAGACGATGTTCCAGGTGAACTGAGGTTCCATGCTTCTAACTGCATGCCCAAACGAAGAGGTAAGAATGATGTAATTCTTGAATCGAAATACACCATGTTGCATAGTTCATGCAGCCGTGTTTGCACGTAGGTCGGGGGCGGGCTTGTAAATGCTGCAGCAAGCAAGCCTGTTGTTTGACCCCGTTTGCATCAGGCCTGCTATTTGACCCAGTTCTGAACAGTAAACTGTGGTAAGGAAAACAATGCAGGTAGAATGCAGGGTCTGGCCTGCCAGAAGTGGTTAGTGTGAAAATAGGTGCGGCTGAGATGTTGGTGAATTCATGGCACCACTGCGCTGCCTTTTAACTCAGGCGTAGTCGACAAAACAGGAAGTCGGTAACGGCGTAATTAGAACCCTATCGTGTAATATATCCTCTGACTCGGCCGGTCAAGACAAATCTAATGGGAATGTCCGCGGTCGAATTGACGGGCATTTGAGCGATCCCGCGCTTGTCGAAGTTCGCTTCTCTTGACAGGGAAACTACTGGGGTTTTTCTTTGCCTTCCTCATACACTTTATGTTCAAGGTTTCCTTAGGGGAATACTGTCTTAATCTACAATGGGTTCCTGTGAGGAGAACAACGGGGAGGGGAGAGAAGGACAAGAGAGGCTACAGACATGTCTGATGATTGAAGGGGAAATAAATTGGGGAAAGCATGACCACCTGGGAATGGATGGAAGGCGGTTTTGCCGACGGCCCTCGTTCGGGGGCCATCTTACCTATGGGTGCTGTATACCGTCCAGCCCTGTATGTCATTGGAGGACTTCCTATGGGGAACTAGTGCACAAACACTCATGACCATTTACCGTGGGTTCACTCCATCCCCATGCCAGGGAAACAGATGTGCTGATCAGCTGCCTTTCAGACCCCAGACCTTATTCTTTCCCTGACCCTGAGGCATAGCCTGTAATTGAACCACCGCCCGTCCTGGAGAGGTGATTCACTCTCTGAGTACAAAGATGATGTCTGGCCCATATGATGAGTAGTGGTCACGTGATTCTCACCGAGGGTTGCCTGTGTCCTTTTGTTCCAGATTTTACCTTCCGGAGAGGAGTGATGGACAGTCAGTAAAACCATCATTCTGTGCCAGAATCAGCAGTCTGGACAAACCAGTCAATGGGAGGTGATCATACTGCCCACTACACGGTCAGTCGTCTATAGACTCAGAGTAGCTCCAAGAGAACTAATCAACCGTTTATGATAGAGTCAACGTCTGGGCAAGTATATTGTTCGTGTGATCGTCCAGATGTGCCACTCATTATCTATTCGACAACCACTCTGCTATTGATGATATTCCACACTTCGTAAGCATGGATTATGATCCTGATAATGAATGCAGCCACAGACTTTAGGCAGTTGTGACTCTGGCAATGAACAAGGTTCAATATATTGATTTAGCACTGGACAGTGTGATTAGATAAACTGTAATTCAGGAACTGTGTTTCAATCAATATATTGTTGAGTTGATGCTACTGTGGGTAAACCAACGAACTTGCAGAATAAATCAAACCTTTTATAGAGGCACCTACATGATAGGATGAAGATGAACATTCATGGTACTATTTGAGCATATGCTCTGGTGTTCCACGGCCATTAGCCTGATCTGAGGTCAACTCTTTGGAGGTTCTATCTGGTCAAAGACTGAGGATTTGATGCGAGAGACACTGGCTAAGTATCATCCATGTGTGGTGTGAGGCGTTGGCATTGTGCTATGAAGACATCTTTATCTGGCTGCCTCAGCTAACTATCTAGTAGCAACTAGCACACCAGACAGATCTGCACTACATCTACATTATCTTCACTTTCCTTTTTTTTGTACAATACACTTTTGTTATTGAGTTTGTAGATACCGGAGTTGCATCATTTATTCAGGACGATATTTGAAAGGGTAACATCCCTTGGTTGGTTGAGAGAGAGATATGTATCTGAGGACTGGTGGGGTCGCAGACTGAAAGTGTCCCAATCCCAGAACTGAAGTAATCCCGAGATTTATACATATACATGTATAAATAAATATAGAGATATATGTGTGAATGGATCTTGATAAATAAATGCAATAGCCTGTTCCCTTCACCACAGGGAAGCTATGTGACATTTAATATGGGGGCTCGTCCGGGATGGTAATGATTCAGCTCTGGTGATTGTTGATAGGATACGACCTTCCTAATATCTCTACATAAGTCTGCGTAGGTCTTTGGTCCTATTTCCACTCTTGACACTGATATTTTGGCTTGTGGCGTGCTGTTTTGTGTGTATAGATAAGATCTTTGTATTGATTATTTATCTATTGCATTATTGATTTTGCATTTACACAACTCACACCCGCACTTGCCATGGCAACTCCCAAACTTGATCTGGTAGAACTGCGAGCAAGAGGTGAAGGAATTGGGCTGTCAGGTACTGCGCTTCAAGAGTACATACAGGGGTTGGAAAGAGATTTCCGTCAGGCGGAAAGAGAAGATCGTAAGGCCGAATTGGAATTGAGGAAGATGGAGTTGGAAGCTAAGAGGATAGAGGCTGAGCAAGCCACTAGAAGGATGGAACTTGAAGCTGAGCAGGCAGCCAAGAAACTGGAAGTCGAGGAAGCTGCTAGGAAACGGGAAGCAGAGCAGGAGGCTCAGAAAAGGGAGCACGAGTACAGGATGAGGGAACTTGAGTTGAAGAGACAATCTAATGGGGAAACTGAGGGTGCAGTTAGAGGTTCCTCAGTCCCAGGCTCAACTTCAGCAGGTGGACATAGTTACCATGCTATGAAGTTTCCTCTAGCAATCTACGAGGAGGACAAGGAGAAGATTGACCAGTACCTACAACGCTTCGAGGCCATGGCTGTTGCTATGGGTCTGGAGCGTAACAAATGGAATCTCAAGCTATCCCAGGGATTACGCGGGACAGGCTGCGAGGTTTATTCTCGCCTGCCACCAGGACATGAGAACAATTACGACGAGTTGAAGACCGCGTTGTTGAAACGTTTTGAAGTCACGTCGCGCACTTACCGGAAGAAGATTCGATCCGAGAAACGAGAGCCGGGTGAGCTGTTCGCCGCATATAGTCTGCGTCTCAAATCCTACCTCAATAAATGGATGGATTTAGCTGGGTTCGCTCATGACTACGAAAGTCTCGAAGAACTCATGATCGTAGACCAGATGCGTAAACATATGTCGAAACCTCTTAAAACCTTCTTGGGGGAACAAGGGGCGGAACGTGTGGACGTCGTGGCTAAGCTATCCGAACGATTCGTCGAAGTTCATGGGGAGGCTAGTGAAACCCATCCCCAAAATCCCAAAAGTCAGGATAAGACAGATAAGAAGAAAACTAAAAACTCTCAAACACGGAAGGTAGAATCTAATGAGAAATCAACTGAGAAGAGTCCAGAGAAGACGAAGGATGGAAGACAGAGCCCACTCAACTGTCAACCAAAACGGCAATGGTCTGAGAAGTGGTGTTCGATCTGCAAGTCGCCCTCTCACAACACGAAAGACTGCAGATTGAAAATGAAAGGCTCTCACTTTGCGGCCTGTCGCGTGGCTCCAAAGCCGGTTGCCACCGAAAAAGTCGAGGTCGTCGAAGGAACTCTGGACCAAGAGAGGCCATCTGTGGTCGAACTGATCGAAGTCAACGGCCAGCAGGTGAACTGTCTCTATGACACTGGATTAGACGGGGAAGCCGTAATTGATGCCAGCCTGGTACGTCCAGATCAACTCACAGGGGAGACCATTGAGATACAGCCTGCAATGAGGAGTGCTGTGGCCATGACGCTGCCAATCGCCAAGGTGGAGATTAAGTCAAGGTACGTCACTGGCATTATTCCAGCAGCTGTATTATCTGATCCCCTATTTCCCGTGATCCTTGGCACAAAGTACGTGTTCCTGGGGGTACCCAAGCAACCCGTCCACATGGGAGCAGCAGCCACTGGATCCAAAGGGAAGAAAGAAGAGGCAGACTCGCTATGCACCAACCCGATGTCAGGGGAATTGCATACTGCCCAGAGGAAGGACCCAACATTGCATCCTTGCTACAAGAAGCTGCAAAGAAGTGCTGACCCACCAAGACAGGGACAGTACTTTCTGAGGAATCGGCTGCTTTATCGGAGAGCCGGAAGGGGAGACAAACTGCACGAGCAGTTAGTGGTCCCAGAAACCAACCGTCCCCACATTCTTCAGAGCGGGCACACCATATCCGGTAGTCAGATATCCGGAACTCGACATATTGGTGTCAGAGAGATGTTGCAGCAGATTTCCTGCCATTATTGCTGGCCAGGAATGACCGGTGATGTGAGCCGGTGGGTTAAGTCTTGCCCAGAGTGCCAGAAGGCACCACCCAAAAATCGGACAAAGAGTAAAGAAGCATTTAGGGTGGGAAACGGAGTATTAGTGTGGGGTCCAGCAGAGACCAATATACTCCAAGTAGGATGGCAAGGACCGTATCCTGTGGTAAAGGTTGTATCCAAGACCACCTACGAAATCCGGATCGGGGAAGAACTGAAAAGTCTACCTAGGCATCTCCTTCAGAAATATGAGGAGAGATCCGGTGAAAAATCTTCTTACCTTAGGGTGATGGCAGCCATTGTGAAAAGGGTTACGGGTCCAGACGAAGACCAGAGATCCCAAGTACTACATAGGAGGGCCTATGGGAACGCACCGGGTAGGTCAGATTTTCCAGCCGAAGAGAGGAGGGAAATCACAAGTCAGGGAGAGGCCCAGAGTAAAAGCTTCGCTAGTAGCCCAATTCAGAAGGGGTGGGTAACGTCGGGAACGGCGCGAGATACCCAGGACTCCGACCGAAGATTGGCTGACCATATCCAACATCGACCGAGATGTTCCTGGAAGCAAAAGTCCAGGGGTTTTGGGAAAGACGATTCGGTCCAACGAGGACAATACCGCAAAACCCCGGTTGAAAAGCGTGGGGAAATTAAGCGGGTATGGAGACATTGTTACAGTCAGGATGGGACGATCCGTCTGTATTGTGAGCTGTCGCTTACGCGAGTCGAAATTGGGTCGACCGAACGTACCAAGGCGATACGACAACACTAGTGTCTATCATGACTATGATATAGGCTGTCGGTGAGACCGCCTAATTGAAGGGGAAGCCTTACCTTTTGAGGGCATAGGCAGACCATCAACATTTGGTGGGCAGAGCCATCTCCCGGAAATTGCACATGCGCTTAATGTGAAGGGAGGATGCGTCTGTGTTGCGGCCCGTGGCATACACCAGTCGAAAACATTTGCCGGCTGAAAGGAATTATTAGACCGTTGAGAGAGAATGTTGTCACTTGTAAGGGATGTGCACAAAATTCAGCCCTACCACTTTACAGTGGAGTACATTCTCGGCAAGGAGAGTGTTGGAGCTGATTTTCTGTCTAGGCATCCAGTCCCTGAAGAGGAGGAGTAGATCTCCAGGATCGAGTCTCCAGGAAGCAAGAGTCGACACGGTCAACTCTCTCTATGTCACATAATGCGACTGGAGAATGGCGATCAGGAGATAGGGACGGACCAGACACATGAGATCTCACGGCCTGCAACACAGTTCACAATATATATATACCCACCTAGTGGCCAAAAGGAGATAATCCATGTAAATCTACCCCTGACGGAGTAGAGACAATTAGCCCTTGGATTCCGGATTGTTCTAGAGAAAGACACCGGAAGTGGTTTTAACTGTGAAATCGGAGTAGGCTGGCAAGCAGCTGGGAGAATCCGATAGGTCTGGCAGCTGGCGAATTTCTGTTTGGCTGCAGTTTGTCAGAAGGAAATGGTTCCTAAGGTCTTTAAACCATGTAGACGATGTTCCAGGTGAACTGAGGTTCCATGCTTCTAACTGCATGCCCAAACGAAGAGGTAAGAATGATGTAATTCTTGAATCGAAATACACCATGTTGCATAGTTCATGCAGCCGTGTTTGCACGTAGGTCGGGGGCGGGCTTGTAAATGCTGCAGCAAGCAAGCCTGTTGTTTGACCCCGTTTGCATCAGGCCTGCTATTTGACCCAGTTCTGAACAGTAAACTGTGGTAAGGAAAACAATGCAGGTAGAATGCAGGGTCTGGCCTGCCAGAAGTGGTTAGTGTGAAAATAGGTGCGGCTGAGATGTTGGTGAATTCATGGCACCACTGCGCTGCCTTTTAACTCAGGCGTAGTCGACAAAACAGGAAGTCGGTAACGGCGTAATTAGAACCCTATCGTGTAATATATTGTCTGACTCGGCCGGTCAAGACAAATCTAATGGGAATGTCCGCGGTCGAATTGACGGGCATTTGAGCGATCCCGCGCTTGTCGAAGTTCGCTTCTCTTGACAGGGAAACTACTGGGGTTTTTCTTTGCCTTCCTCATACACTTTATGTTCAAGGTTTCCTTAGGGGAATACTGTCTTAATCTACAATGGGTTCCTGTGAGGAGAACAACGGGGAGGGGAGAGAAGGACAAGAGAGGCTACAGACATGTCTGATGATTGAAGGGGAAATAAATTGGGGAAAGCATGACCACCTGGGAATGGATGGAAGGCGGTTTTGCCGACGGCCCTCGTTCGGGGGCCATCTTACCTATGGGTGCTGTATACCGTCCAGCCCTGTATGTCATTGGAGGACTTCCTATGGGGAACTAGTGCACAAACACTCATGACCATTTACCGTGGGTTCACTCCATCCCCATGCCAGGGAAACAGATGTGCTGATCAGCTGCCTTTCAGACCCCAGACCTTATTCTTTCCCTGACCCTGAGGCATAGCCTGTAATTGAACCACCGCCCGTCCTGGAGAGGTGATTCACTCTCTGAGTACAAAGATGATGTCTGGCCCATATGATGAGTAGTGGTCACGTGATTCTCACCGAGGGTTGCCTGTGTCCTTTTGTTCCAGATTTTACCTTCCGGAGAGGAGTGATGGACAGTCAGTAAAACCATCATTCTGTGCCTAGAATCAGCAGTCTGGACAAACCAGTCAATGGGAGGTGATCATACTGCCCACTACACGGTCAGTCGTCTATAGACTCAGAGTAGCTCCAAGAGAACTAATCAACCGTTTATGATAGAGTCAACGTCTGGGCAAGTATATTGTTCGTGTGATCGTCCAGATGTGCCACTCATTATCTATTCGACAACCACTCTGCTATTGATGATATTCCACACTTCGTAAGCATGGATTATGATCCTGATAATGAATGCAGCCACAGACTTTAGGCAGTTGTGACTCTGGCAATGAACAAGGTTCAATATATTGATTTAGCACTGGACAGTGTGATTAGATAAACTGTAATTTAGGAACTGTGTTTCAATCAATATATTGTTGAGTTGATGCTACTGTGGGTAAACCAACGAACTTGCAGAATAGATCAAACCTTTTATAGAGGCACCTACATGATAGGATGAAGATGAACATTCATGGTACTATTTGAGCATATGCTCTGGTGTTCCACGGCCATTAGCCTGATCTGAGGTCAACTCTTTGGAGGTTCTATCTGGTCAAAGACTGAGGATTTGATGCGAGAGACACTGGCTAAGTATCATCCATGTGTGGTGTGAGGCGTTGGCATTGTGCTATGAAGACATCTTTATCTGGCTGCCTCAGCTAACTATCTAGTAGCAACTAGCACACCAGACAGATCTGCACTACATCTACATTATCTTCACTTTCCTTTTTTTTTGTACAATACACTTTTGTTATTGAGTTTGTAGATACCGGAGTTGCATCATTTATTCAGGACGATATTTGAAAGGGTAACATCCCTTGGTTGGTTGAGAGAGAGATATGTATCTGAGGACTGGTGGGGTCGCAGACTGAAAGTGTCCCAATCCCAGAACTGAAGTAATCCCGAGATTTATACATATACATATATAAATAAATATAGAGATATATGTGTGAATGGATCTTGATAAATAAATGCAATAGCCTGTTCCCTTCACCCCAGGGAAGCTATGTGACACTCCCATCAGATGCCATGACTGTCCCGAGATAATTGTACCTATTCACTTGTTGAAGAATATGCCCATTTACTTGTATATTACATTGTGGTATTTCCTTCGTCCTTGTGACGATCATAATCTGTGTCTTCTTAATATTCAATTCTAATCCTAGCTGTTGACAGTGTGCAAGAACCGCACTCAATCAATTACCAAACCTAAACAAAAACGCCTTTTCTGTTCTGTCTAGATTGTTATCAGCGGACTCTGGCTGTACCCAGTTCTACACACTGGACTGTGTTCTAAATGTCACCTCTTTGTTGTTGTTGTTTTTGTTTAGGTCTGGTAATTGATTGAGTGCGGTTTTCGCAACATTTAAGGTCGAGCTCTGCATAAATATTAGTTTGCGTTCTAAATCGGTCAAGTATATTTGACCAATCGTCTTTTTGTGGTGTTATGTGAGAAGAAAGAACTGTGCGTTAGAGGATGACTAGATAACACTAGACAAGTGTGTGGGTAATGATGGACAGACATTAGTCTGTGGGACAACATGGACAGACATTCGTCTAGTGCGGTGTGTTAATACGATACATTGATAAAATATTCAACAGGTGTTCCCAATCTCCACCCATGGTAAAAGTTATACCCGCCACTGAACAGGAATACACCACACAAGTATTCACAAAATGTTATCACCCCCGGTCCCCATTAAGACAACACCTCTGCACGACGTCGCCCCACGGGCGGCAGGCTATAGCAATAGTAGACGACAGAGCGGCGTGCATGGACTCGAGTGTTGTGGTAGGTCAAACAATGATTCTTGCTCATTCCATGAAACTCGACGTTTGAATTATGTGCTCGCACACTTTCAGTGCTTCCATAATACCTCCACATATGCTTCTGTCGCCTTCTATATGTTACTTAAGGAGGTCTTTAATACTGCACACGAACTCGTTTGAACCAGCGAGGATCCCTATGTGTATTTGCAGATTCCACAACCATTGCATATAATCTGTAGTCAGTTTTGATCTGTAATTCCAGATTCCACATTCACTGCATATAATCTGTAGTCAGTTGTGATGTAAGATTCCAGATTTCACGAAAGCTACATGTAATCTGTAGTCAGTTGTGATGTAAGATTCCAGATTTCACGAAAGCTACATGTAATCTGTAGTCAGTTGTGATGTAAGATTCCAGATTTCTCGAAAGCTACATATAATCTGCAGTCAGTTGTGATGTAAGATATCATAGTTCACATCTACTACATGTAATCTGTAGTCAGTTGTGATGTAAGATATCACAGTTCACATCTACTGCATATAATCTGCAGACAGTTGTGATGTAAGAATCCAGATTTCACGAAAGCTACATGTAATCTGTAGTCAGTTGTGATGTAAGAATCCAGATTTCACGAAAGCTACATATAATCTGTAGTCAGTTATGATGTAAGATATCATAGTTCACATCTACTGCATATAATCTGCAGACAGTTGTGATGTAAGATTCCAGATTTTGCAACCACTACATAGCATCTAGTCTGTGGTGATATTTAGTCTTATCTTGGAGTTTGCGTTAGATAATTGTATTTCATGGTTGACACGCCTTGTTTGACTTGGATCTTGAAATCAGCCACAAAACACACAAAAATCACCCAGCACAAAAACAAAAAACAAAACCAACCCCCCCCCCCCCCCCCCCCCCCTCCAAAAAAAAAAAAAAACGCACAAAAATCACCTAAAACACCAGCCTTGACATTATGTGTGGAAACTTTACCATTCCCTTTTTATCATCAAATTAAATATTCTGTTTATGAACCTGCTGAAGTGTCTTCCGGTAGCTTTGTAGCCCAAAAAGCGCACCATTGCAAGTAGCCCAAGGTCTGTCAAGAGTTAAATAAACATACCAGCCAGCGAAGTGAGAAAAACTATTTTATAAATTTTATCTTTATCGTTGTTGGTGTTTGGATAAGAAAGTTGGCCACTTTTATACCTGCAAGTGTGGATACTAAACAGGTATTTGCTGCCGTTTTGTCTGCAGTGGTTTGAAAATAAATACGTCACTTGCAGCACTCGCCAGCTCCTTGGGGGGAGATTTCAAGTGCCCATAAACATTTGATGCTGACTCGTGGGGCATTCAGAACACAGATTGTTGTTGTTGTGTGTGTTATTTGTGTCACATAATCTACCTCACGCTCTGTGTGTGGTGGTTGTTGTTGTTGTTGTTGTTGCTGGTATTGTTGTTGTGGTTGTTGTTGTTGTGGTTGGTGTTATTGGTACTGTCGTCACCATTGTTATTGATTATGTGGTTGTTTCGGGATTTGAAATTTAAATATTGAGCACAACCCACTACTGGCAACGCCGATCGCATTCTGGTATGAACCTAAGGCCTTTCCACGTCAATATGGATTGTTATTGTTCTAACTGTTGTTGTCGTTTATATTGTCCTTGTCTTTATTGCCATTGTTGTTGTTATCGCTTGACCAGACTGTCTAGGGAGATCCACTTTACCAGACTGTCCAGGGAGATCCACTTTACTAGACTGTCCAGAGAGATCCATTTACCAGACTGTCCAGGGAGATCCACTTTACTAGACTGTCCAGGAGATCCACTTTACCAGACTGTCCAGGGAGATCCACTTTACTAGACTGTCCAGGGAGATCCACTTTACTAGACTGTCCAGGGAGATCCACTTTACCAGACTGTCCAGGGAGATCCACTTTACTAGACTGTCTAGGGAGATCCACTTTACTAGACTGTCCAGGGAGATCCACTTTACTAGACTGTCCAGGGAGATCCACTTTACTAGACTGTCCAGGGAGATCCACTTTACCAGACTGTCCAGGGAGATCCACTTTACTAGACTGTCCAGGGAGATCCACTTTACCAGACTGTCCAGGGAGATCCACTTTACTAGACTGTCCAGAGAGATCCATTTATCAGACTGTCCAGTGAGATCCATTTATCAGACTGTCCAGGGAGATCCTCTTTACTAGACTGTCAAAGGAGATCCACTTTACTAGACTGTCTAGGGAGATCCACTTTACCAGACTGTCCAGGGAGATCCACTTTGCTAGACTGTCCAGAGAGATCCATTTATCAGACTGTCCAGAGAGATCCATTTACCAGACTGTCCAAGGAGATCCACTTTACTAGACTGTCCAGGGAGATCCACTTTGCTAGACTGTCCAGAGAGATCCATTTATCAGACTGTCCAGAGAGATCCATTTACCAGACTGTCCAAGGAGATCCACTTTACTAGACTGTCCAGGGAGATCCACGTTACTAGACTGTCTAGGGAGATCCACTTTACCAGACTGTCCAGGGAGATCCACTTTGCTAGACTGTCCAGAGAGATCCATTTATCAGACTGTCCAGAGAGATCCATTTATCTGACTGTCCAGAGAGATCCACTTTAACAGACTATCCAGGGAGATCCTCTTTACTAGACTGTCCAATGAGATCCATTTATCAGACTGTCCAGGGAGTTCCACTTTAACAGGCTGTCCAGGGAGATCCTCTTTACTAGACTGTCCAAGGAGATCCATTTATCAGACTGTCCAGGGAGTTCCACTTTAACAGGCTGTCCAGGGAGATCCACTTTACTAGACTGTCCAAGGAGATCCATTTATTAGACTGTCCTGGGAGTTCCACTTTAGCAGACCGTTCAGGGAGATCAGCTTTACTGGACTGTCCGGGGAGATCCATTTATCAAACTGTCCATGGAGTTCCACTTTAACAGACTGTCCAGGGAGATCGATTTTACTAGACTGTCCAGGGAGATCCATTTATCAGACTGTCCAGGGAGTTCCACTTTAACAGACTGTCCAGGGAGATCCACTTGCCTGGACTGTCCGGGAAGATCCACTTTAACAGGCTGTGCAGGAAGATCCACTTTAACAGGCTGTGCAGAAAGATCCACTTGACCAGACTTACATGGGAAAATACACTTCATCAGACTTATAAGTGACGCCCACTTGACCAAAGTTTCAATTGAGATACATAAGTAGTCCCCGGGATTCATAAGCGACCTATGGTCGAAGAAACAGCAAGACATAGAGATGGAAGTCTTCGTTCGTGCCACATTTTCTAAAGCGTGACAGCGTGAAATTTAAGGCAATAACTGATATGGAGAGGAAAAATGTTAACTATCACATCAGTTCATTAAGCATTGCTTTAGATTGGGTATAGATCACACCTGACGCTCATAGTACCTGTATTTTAGATTATGTCATGTACTTGAATATAGTCTACTCCTGGACTTGTCGCTTGCCAAAGGAAGGGAAAGATTTACAACCTTTTCCTCTTAGGGGATAAGATCTTGTGTCAAAACCTCGGGACAAGACCTTAGGAAAAGACATCGGGGGCAAGGCCCTAAGCTTGGAACAAACCTCGAGACAAGACCTTGGTAACAAGTCCTCGGGGACAAGACCTAAGGACAAGACTTTGCGGACAAGACCTTGTGAAAAAACCTCGAGACAAGACCTTTGTGACTAGACCTCATGACAAGACATCGGGGACAAGACCATGAGACAATACCTCGAGACAAGATCATGGGACAATACCTCGGGACAAGACCATGGGACAATACTACGGGACAAGATCCAGGGACAAGACCTCGGGACACGACATCGGGGTAAGACCTCGAAAAAGGATCTTGGGACAAGACCTCGGCACAAGACCTCGGGACAAGACCCTAAGATTGGGACAAGACCTCGAGCCAAGACCTCGAGACAAGACCTTGGTGACAAGACCACAGGACAAGACCTTGAGACAAGACCTCGGGATAATATATCGGGGACAATACCTCGGGACAAAACACCTCGGGACAAGACCTCGAGACAAGACCTTGGGACAAAGGCTCGGGACAAGACCTCGAGACAATACCTCAAGACAAAACCTCGAGACAAGACCTTGGGATAAGACCTCGAGACAAGACGTCGAAACAAGACCTTGGGACAAAAGCTCGGGACACGACCTCGAGACAAAACCTCGAGACAAGACCTCGAGACAAGACCTTGGGACAATACCTCGAGATAACACCTTGGTTACAAGACCGCGGGACAAGAACTTGAGACAAGACCTCGGGACAAGACATCGGGGACAATACCTCGGGACAAGACCTCGAGACAAGATCTCGAGACAAGACCTTGAGACAAGACCTCGAGACAAAACCTCGAGACAAGACCTTGTGACAAAAGCTCGGGACAAGACCATATGCTTGGGACAAGACCTCGAGACAAGACCTCGAGACAAGACATCGGAGACAATACCTCGAGGCAAGACATCGGGACATGATCTCAGGACTAGACATCGGAGAAAAGACCTCGGGGCAAGACATCGGACACAAGACCTCATGACACGACATCGGAGACAAGACGCTAAGCTTGGGATAAGACCTCGAAACAAGGCCTCGGGAAAAGACTTCGGGGAATCTTCGTGATGCAGCCTATCCACAGACTCTGTGCCCATTTTAACTAACTTTCCCAGGATTCCCATGACTCTCCACGGATGTGAATGTTCCCTACAGCCTGACGATACCTCGCTGCTGTCTCACCTTGCAAATATTAGAGTAACTCTGTAGCGCAATCTACGTGTCTATGGTACGGGATCAGCGGGGAGTCAGTGCACAAACCACATCCGATGGACACAAGCTCCTTTCTCTGCTCTGATGACCTAAAGCCACTGCAGCGGACTAAGAGTTAAATCTCAGTGTTCCGAGAGTTTTCCATCAAGCAACAAGACACGCCATGTCTGGTGTTTAACTATGTGCTTACCTCCACCTGACGCGAGATTCTCTCCCTGTGGCAACGCTTCTTGCACGAATCTCATTGGCCGGCCAGTCAAGGGACATAAATCGTTAGCTGACAGACACCAAACAGACAACAGTGATATAAAATAAACAACTCTAGAATAGTTGCAGTTTGTGCAGACGTACAACCAGTTTAAGAGCTTGATAAGAACATGGCAGCCAAACACAAACATCCACACGGACAGACACAGGAGTATTCCAGAACTAGAAGTCGCACAGCTTTATAAAGTCAATAAATCCATGCAGAACGTGCAGGTTCGCTTATACCACTGGATCAACTCGATCAAAGACTGCCATTAATAAATCATTTCTTGTCTGAATTGTTTATGTCTCTTCGTATCTTGTCAGATTTCTAGCGATCTTCTTCTGCTGCTGCTCAGTGCAAATGTTGTGAGGTTATATTTAAATATGATTGTTTACACATTTTTGCCAAGACAGAATGTGCACTGGCATTGTCTGGGTGTTTTATAAAAGATATCGCTATCTTCCAGCTGCGTGAGGTTAGCTCCTGTATTCTTAGAAGCACAAATTAGGATGAACGTAGAAGCAACAGAGATGTGGTTTATAAAACGAATGTTGAAAGTACAACTGGTCTGCCATACTTTTTTTAATGGGCGGTCTTCTCTGAGGTATAGCCACAGCTGGTAGAACCATTTGTCGTGATCCGTCTGTACTGTCTTCACCGTGGCCACAAACATCCCCCAGCACTTAGTAATAGTAAACCATGACCCTCTCTGGCCAACAATCACTTTCAAATTAATATCCTATTTTTGGCTGACTCGATCACAGATTATTAACCTGAGTCAGGAATGAACCCTAATATAACTTCTCTTCTGAGGATGAACGGGCTAGGGGAAATGGTATAATCGAAATCGAAATTACTCCAATAGTAGAAGCTGACAGCCTCTGAGGCCATCCTTGATGCAGTGGCGTGCAAAGGGGGGGTGCGGGGGTGCCACAGCCCCGGGCATCCAGCCGAGAGGGGGGGGGGCATCCAGTTAGGGAGAGGGGGCAGCACAGTGCAGTCGGAGGGGAGGAGGAATGAATGAGGTAAAGAACAATTTAGGGGCATCCAATCAAGGGGTTGGCCCCGGGCATCAAAGAACCTCTGCACGCCACTGCCTGGATGTCGCTGAAGGCAATCACAACAACGTTTTAGCTCATCAGTTGTCGTCAGCACAGTTTTCATGTTTCCAAAGTTATTACAATGTAGGCAATGATTCCGTGCGGAACTGATTTGTGTAACTCAAGCTTGATGCGGTAAGTACGCACAAAGTGGGCTGTTCTTGGTTGTACAAACATTTGTTTTGTGTTTGCTTGTGCGCCTCTTCTCCTTGGTCTTCCCTTTTCGGTTCTTCGTTTCCCCTGACACGCTTCAAGAAGTCCAGTCCACAGTTGCTCTGTTTGCTGTGTTCAGTTCTCACCTTGCCAGCTTCTTTATGTACATCCACAAAAGAAACCAGCCACACAGAGACCAGTAAGAGCACCGCATGAATAACAGAACGCAGAAGAAGACCATTGGCAAATTATAACATTAAAGAACTCTGTTGCGTACTGATCAAGCAAAATCAGAAGCAGAATTACAAGAGCAATGAATAGTCTAAACGAAGTGTATAGGGAAGATAACATGAAAATTAGCACAAGTAAAACAGAAGTATTGACTATAACTAAAGAAGGAAAAACAACAATGATTCGCCTACAAGAAAACCCCCTGAATTAAGTAAAGAGCTTCAAGTACCTAGGAAGTATAATATCATCAAATGGCAAATCAGAAGACGAGATCGAAAATAGATGCAATAAGGCAAACCAACTCATTGGACAAATGGCACCAATACTAAAGAACAAACACGTATCAGTAACTACTAAGAAAGCACTTTACAACACAATCTTCCTACCAACTCTATGCTACCAGTGCCAAACCTGGACAATGACAGAAAAAGAGAAAAGAAAAATCGCAACAACAGAAATGAGGTTCCTGAGAAGAATACTCAACGTATCAAGAAGAGATAAGATCAGAAATGAAGAAATCAGGACTAAAGTGGATGTTATAAATGCACAAGATTTTATTAGAAGGCATCAAGTCAAATGGTTTGGCCATGTAACTAGGTTACCAACTAACAGTATACCACAACAAGCAATGATGTACAGACCAGAAGGAAGCAGAGGAAGAGGCGGACTACGAAACGATGGACAGATGGAATAGCGGAGTCCACGTGAACACCGATACACGAAGCCCATAAACGGGAACTCTCCCGCTGTTTATACTTCTCCTTGACACCACACGCAAGGTACAAGAGGAACAAGATGAGATGAGTTGAGATCAGTCAAAAGCAGCTTTAGGGGTCGCGTGAAACACCCTGCCATTCTTTCAGTGGTAGAACTTGTGTGGCATACCTATGTGTGGTATACATTTGTGTGACATACTTTTGTGTGGCATACCTTTGTGTGGTTTACCTTTGTGTGAAATACCGTAGTGTGGCATATCTTTTTGTGATACACTGTTGTGTGGCATACCTTTGTGTGGTTTACTTTTGTGTGGCATACCTTTGTGTGGTTTAGCTTTGTGTGACATACCTTTGTGTGAAATACCGTTGTGTGGCATATCTTTTTGTGATATACTGTTGTGCGGCATACCTTTGTGTGGCATACCTTTGTGTGAGATACATTTGTGTGGCATACCTTAACGTTATTTATGATTGACAATGTCGCTATTACCCTTGATGTCTACCGTATCTTCACGTTTGTAGACTGCCGTGTACCGACACAGTGTGGTGACACATTTGGTTCTCAAAGGACTGTCGGTTCAATATGGCGGACAGGTTGGTGATCTGTTAAGAAGTTGGAGTGTTTGTGTTTCTTGTCACTCAATGTTCAGACGTTGGAGTGTTTGTGTTTCTTGTCACTCAATGTTCAGACTTTGGAGTGTTTGTGTTTTTTGTCACATGTTCAGACGGGAGTGTTTGTGTTTCTTGTCACTCAATGTTCAGACGTTGGAGTGTTTGTGTTTCTTGTCACTCAATGTTCAGACGTTGGAGTGTTTGTGTTTCTTGTCACTCAATGTTCAGACGTTGGAGTGTTTGTGTTTCTTGTCACTCAATGTTCAGACGTGGAGTGTTTGGGGTTTCTTGTCACTCAATGTTCAGACGTTGGAGTGTTTGTGTTTCTTGTCACTCAATGTTCAGACGTTGGAGTGTTTGTGTTTCTTGTCACTCAATGTTCAGACGTTGGAGTGTTTGTGTTTCTTGTCACTCAATGTTCAGACGTTGGAGTGTTTGTGTTTCTTGTCACTCAATGTTCAGACGTTGGAGTGTTTGTGTTTCTTGTCACTCAATGTTCAGACGTTGGAGTGTTTGTGTTTCTTGTCACTCAATGTTCAGACGTTGGAGTGTTTGTGTTTCTTGTCACTCAATGTTCAGACGTTGGAGTGTTTGTGTTTCTTGTCACTCAATGTTCAGACGTTGGAGTGTTTGTGTTTCTTGTCACTCAATGTTCAGACGTTGGAGTGTTTGTGTTTCTTGTCACTCAATTTCTTCATTTAGAGTGTGTAGTACATGTCTACGTCACTCAGCTACAACGGATTTCATGTGGAATGCTTTTTCGTCTGCCCGGTGCGGTTTGTGTTGTCAACTCATGTTCAGAAAAATGGCGCGTGGCCGATTGCTGGACTAAGTGGTTTGCCTTTAGCAATAATGCTTGTGCAATTGCTGGTTCTTTTCTAGTGACTGCTGCTTCCATCGACGATTAACTGTAATTCTAATGGCAGATTTTGTTTTCGCATTCTGACAGCGGCCTCATGCATGCATGAGCGTACACACTGTTGGTTTTGACGGGACTGCTTTCTGATCCACTTTTCACACGGGACAATGGAGTGCTTTGTGTGTGATATTAGAATTCAATAGCACAGGAAGGGGGCAATTATGGCTGACCAGTTGCCGTGCTGTTTGAACTGCGACTGATGCCTAAAGAGATTCTTAATTTGCGTGAAAACATGTTCTGCGAGCCGCGGCGATAACCTTGGGATTCTCATCTTATTTTAATTGTCTCTGCTCCTCAGATGATGACTTCCCCGAAAGGTGAATCAAGTAAACGGATCAACTTTGACAGAATGCAACAGTTTGGGTTAAAAATCAATGTGTGATATTTATTGTTTATGGTGTTATGTATTCTAATTTAGTGCTTTGGTCAATAGCTTACATACGAGTCTCATCTCATCTCATCTTGTTAATCTTGTACTGTGCAGTGTCGAGGTGAAGCATAAACAGCGGGAGGCTGCCCGTTTATGGGATTCATGTATCGAGATCCCCATGGACTCTGCTATTCCCTCTGTCCATCGTTACGTGGTTGGCCTCTTCCTCTGCTGCCATTTGGTCTGTACATCCTTGCTTGTTGTGGATATACTGTTAGAGTCCCTTTGGTTAAACATGCTTTAATAATAAACATCCTCTTACATTAACCCTCTAAAACTATCGTGTCAAAAGTCATTTACCAAATTCACCTAGCAAGAGTTACAGTTATTCGAATATGTCCCTAGCAGGGGAAGTAAGAGCTTTACATGTTTACATAAAGGGAGATAATTCCCGTGATATCTGTCCGTTGTATTTGTTCTCTCACCAGATAACCACAGGCCTATTTCTTACACGAGCCTGAATAAATAAAATCTCTAGACCTCGGGTAAACAAGCCTGGCATGAAAGGTTGCTATCCATTCTGTTTCCAGAGTAGTTGTGTGGAAAGTTGGTCAGTGGGAAAGTTAGATCTATTAAATCAGGTTTTATGGCTGGGTCCTCATAAAAGTTGACAGAATGTATGCGGCAAGTGGTCTAGATAAGACGCCATTGATCAAAGAGGCTAGTTGTTGTGAGACCTGGCTGATCCTTCAGGGCCACGAAATCTTGCGTGTGCAGTTCGATAAATCTACGTTAAGGATATTATTTTACTTTAGGCGCCTGCCGTCTTCTCGTCCAACCTGGTGTTGTATATATTTGTGGGCAACTCATTTCTAGATATCCGGATCTGTGAATGCGGTCGCGCAATGGACCAGGCTAACATCCCGAACTCCCCCAGGAAGGCAGGACTAGTAAATGACTCGAGGGATGGATGTGATTCTGCAACTTTGATCAGAAAACTTCAGGAACATCAGGGCAAGCTAGACTAGAGCGCCGTGCGGGAAGATAAAGAATAGTTAACCAAGACAGAACTCGTGTCGCTGCAGGAGATACTGCACTCATGGATTGATTGTCCGGTATGCAGTTAGGTTGGTTTGTTGACTTACTAACTCTTGTGTAGAACAGAGATGTATCCTGCAGGCGTGGAGTGCTTAGTTCCTCCCTCTTGTCTGTCCCACTGTCTCAGTCCACCCAGCATCATTTCTCTTGGTCTGCTTCTGTCTCTTTTCCTCTCGATCTTTCCAGTTGTCACGATGTTCTCCAATGCCTCTCTTCGCATCACATGACCAAAGAAAGCGGTTTGTCTCTTTCTTATTGTTTGTATATAATGTTTTAGTTTCATTAGCCTGTTTCAGGCAGTCGTTTTTGGCAGTCCAAGGAATTCACAACATTCATCTCAGCAACCACATCTCTGTTGCTTCCATCTTCTTCCTAACTTGTTCTTTCACGTTCCATAATTCACTGCCATATAGAAAAATAAGCTCTATATAGTATTTCAGCACTACTTTTTTTTACATTTAATGACAGTGACTTATTGCATAAAATACGACTTTTCATTGTCATTTTACTTGCCCTATTTTGCTCTTAATGTCTGCTGTGCCCCTTCTGTCTTATACACCAAACACGAGTGGTATGCAAAGCAAACACGGATACGATACAACCAGGGCGACACATCTCGCCTTAGAACGTTAGCTTTGGTCCCCTGGAACTCCTACACGTAATGAAATGTGTTGATTAGGGTATAATATAGGTATCAACCACTCACAACAGACAGTAAGGGAGTCAGAGGATATACTTTCATTGACTTTATTAAATTAAAATAAGGGACAGAATCGAAGCAGGAGAAGAGGCCAACCATGTACACGATGGACAGAGGGAATAAATGAGTTCCATAGGAATCTCAATATATGAAGCGCATAAACAAACACTCTCCCACTGTTTATGCTTCACCTCGACACTGCAAGATGAAATAAGATGATGATGTTGATTTTCACAATGGAATGAGCAGCTGCCGTACAGAAAGCACGGGCAAACCGGAAAGTTAATCACTTGCATGGCTATTACCGGACGTCACAATAAACCCCACCATGCGAATAACTAGGCAACTTTTTTTTTATTTCGTTCAGTAGTTTGCCATTGATTTCTGAACGATCCACGCTCACTACCATCAGCATCAACGCAAGGCGGTCTGCTTCCAAATCGTGTGCAGCTGATAGCGAACCCTATTTCGGGTAAGTGTGAGAGGCCTCCACTGCTACCCAAGCCACAACACTGGCTCATGGCAAACTACTGATAGTAAATTTGCCTGGAAAATCACAAACCGCCAATACATGCTGGGCTTGATTGCGAAGCCTTGTAAAGGACATGTGACTAACACGTATTAAATATAAATTTTGTTTCACGAACATATTTTTTACAATGTTAGGTATTTCATTCATAACTTATACTCAAGTTCTATACTCTACGTAACTAACTGTATCCCTTATCTCATATTCTGACGTATCTACTTCAAATTTAGAATGGCTTTTCTCAATTTCTCTTCGAACGCCCCGACAAGAACATCCAGTGCCGTGCTGTTCTTGAAGAACACGAAAGTTGGCATTGCGGAAATCATGAGTTCCTCAGCCAGCTCAGGGATCTCTTCCACGTTGACCTTGGCGAAAATGACGTCCCCGAATTCCTTGGAGCAACTCTGGATAAACGGAGCGATGGTCTTGCACGGACCGCACCAGGTGGCGTAGAAGTCCACCACGGTCAGTCGGCCTGCTTTGATCACTTCGCGGAATTCATCCATCGTTGAGATTGAAACCACTTCGCCGCCTGTCTTCTTCTTCTCCTTGGGTCGCTTAACTTTTTTCACGGGCACTGGGGATACAAGAACAAGGAATGGTTTGCTTGGGGGTTTGTGGATAGTTATAACTGGACCTCCTGCGCTGCTTCTTCTTCTTCTTCTTCTTCTCCTTCTTCTTCTTCTTCTTCTTCTTCTTCTTCTTCTTCTTCTTCTTCTCATAATTATTATTATTATCTTCTTCTTCTTCATCTTATATCTTCGCAAAATTTCGAGTTAAACATATACCGAAAGTATTTTAGAATCCTCGCCGGTGATACGGAGTTCGTGCACTGAGCTGAGATTCTCCGGACTCATGCTTGATTTAGGAGTAGACAGGAGCACTTAATGGGTTATAACCGTGTGCCGTGATGTTGATCCGTCTGATAGGCTAGCAGGGAATGCACCTCTTCGTGGTATCTTGCCTATGGACAAGGGGGAGGTGGTCGTGCGCTTGTGGGAGAAGGCGGAGGAACAGATTGAGAACCCATATATGGAAAGAATGACATTGCGGGGGATCGGCAGAGGTTCTGGAAGAATCTCAAAACTGAGAGGGAAGACCAGGAGAACTTTTAATCAAATAGCTGTCTGTTGAACGAGGGGACTGAGCACGTATGGGAATGTCCCGAGTGCAGTGATATCGGTTCTTAACTCAACTCAACTCAACTCATGATCCGTCGACTAAACATTTCATGTATGATTGGTAGATGTGTTTGTTGATACAGAGTTTCTTGGGCCCGTTTGGTTGTGTCTGTGTCTCTTTGTTTCTGTCAAACTTTCTAGATTTATTAAGTGTTGATTTAACTTCTGGTACAAGACAGACAACTCTAACTCGACACAGAACTTCATGACAGCACTGTCTCGATCTGTCACCACTGTCAGAACCAAGACAGCGGTCTATACTTACACACACCCAACCACGAGACATTACTGTCCCGAGCTGCTACAACTGTCAGAAGCACGACAGCTGTCTGTAATTACACACACACACAACCAGGAGACAGTACTGTCCTCAGCTATCACAACTGACCTGCCCTCTTGACTCCCTCGCAGAGATACCCCATCAGCGTGGGTCCACCTTCTCTGTTGCTGGAAACAGGCAAATGTAAACACACAAATGTAAACACACAAATGTAAACACACAAATGTAAACACGCAAATGTAAACAGGCAAATGCAAACAGGCAAATGTCGCTGTCTGTCATCCCATCAAAACAAGCATATGTAAACATTTAAAATGTCAATATCGATAATCATTATGTCGGTGAATTGTAACCAATATCGTTAGAAGTTACTATACTCAC